>JAXIVD010002433.1:0-52500 GCA_036785275.1 Cancer borealis
GTTTGAAATATTTACTAGATTATGGCATGGAATTCCTCTGGCACTTTTTTTTTCTCTTCTCTCTCTCTCTCTCTCTCTCTCTCTCTCTCTCTCTCTCTCTCTCTCTCTCTCTCTCTCTCTCTCTCTCTCTCTCTCTCTCTCTCTCTCTCTCTCTCTCTCTCTCTTTGTTTCTCTCTGAATAATGATGGAGAAGAGAGGAGATGGATAAGATAAAAATACTGAAGTGAAAACAAAATGAGAAAATATAATGAATGATGGACTGAAGGAGACAAAAAACAGTTATATTTGCACTCCTCCTCCTCCTCCTCCTCTCCTCCTCCTCCTCTTCTTCTCCTGGCAACTCACAATATATCCGTTTTTTTGGTGTCCATTTTCTCCTTTTTCACAAAATATTTCTCACCCACTTTTCCAAGAAATTTTTCCTTCATTGCATCATCTGATCCTCAAGACAAAGAGAGAAGGAGAGAAGGAGGAGGGAGGAAAGAGTCTGGGAATAGATGAAGGTTGTGAGCGAGAGAGAGAGAGAGAGAGAGAGAGAGAGAGAGAGAGAGAGAGAGAGAGAGAGAGAGAGAGAGAGAGAGAGAGAGTAAGAACAGGAGGTATATCAACAAGTGAGACAGAGTTTTAATCCTTCTAAGCCACATCATTATGTATTCTTTGCCACACATTATTTGGTTCTCTTGTTCCTCCTTCCGTGAAAAGCCTTTGTCTATAAATATCTTCTCCTCACAGTATTGCTCTCCTATGTGTTATCATTGTTTGGAGTGTTTTGTAACCGAATATAGAATTTATTTTGTATTATTTTTGTATTTTTTTTCCTCGTTCCTTAAAGATAACTTTCTCACAGTGAGTATTTTTTTGATATTTTCTCATTTTCTTCTTAGGTAATGTTTCCCTTTAAAATATTCTTCCTTAAATGTTCTCTCTCTCTCTCTCTCTCTCTCTCTCTCTCTCTCTCTCTCTCTCTCTCTCTCTCTCTCTCTCTCTCTCTCTCTCTCTCTCTCTCTTTCTCTCATTTTCCAATTAAACTATTTCTTCTAAGGATCAATATCTTCGTCTGAGTTGTTTTTACCCTTTGAAGTGTTCCTCTGAGGTGTTTTGAAGTGTTCTGCTGAGATGTTTTGAAATGTTCTGAAGTGTTCCTCTGAGGTGTTTTGAAGTGTTCCTCTGAGGTGTTCTGAAGTGTTTTGAAGTGTTCCTCTGAAGTGTTCCTCTGAAGTGTTCCTCTGAAGTGTTCCTCTGCCGTGTACTCCCAGTGGCTTCCTTCCTACAGGTTGGTCATCAGTCAGAATGGACGAGCCTTGCACATTGTCTCTCAGCACCAGTTCCTAGACTCACCGGAGTGGTTTGGCGTCTCAACAGATGAGTTCTTCCAGGTGAGAGAAAGAGAGAGAGAGAGAGAGAGAGAGAGAGAGAGAGAGAGAGAGAGAGAGAGAGAGAGAGAGAGAGAGAGAGAGAGAGAGAGAGAGAGAGAGAGAGAGAGAGAGAGAGAGAGAGAGAGAGAGAAAAATATAAATAGAACAGAATCTTACACCATCATCACCAATCTGTTTTTCTTATACATTTTCTCTCCTTCTCAGGTATCAGCGACCGCCATTGAGGATTCTCGGGTCCTCATTTGGCACCGAGACAAGCTCAAGCTCACCATTATGGGCGATCAGTTCCTGCAAGCCGTGTTTGATCACATTCTAGGGAGAGATGTGGTCAAAAAACTTATGCAGGTATTTAAACTCTTCCTTCTATCTCTATTCTTCACTTCTTTCCTTTGTTTCTTCGTTCATTCCTCGCGTCATTCACTGGTTCGTCTTTTTGTTTTCGTCGCATCATCCTCGTTAGATTATAAGGTTTTGTTAATGATGTTTTTTTCTTCTGTTTCTTCATTGTTGGTGTCGAGTGATATTTATAGTTTTGGTTTTTATTTTTGGAATGATTGAATGTGAAGGACACGTGATATATTTTTTTAAATACCCCAAAAAATGGAAAGAAAAGGATGTGGTAATAGTTTATCATTTTATTTTTATATTTTTATGATGTCCAGTTTACTTACATTTTATTTATCATTTTGTTTACCTGTACTAAAACCATTTTTCAATAGGGAAACAGTATCATTATTATTATTATTATTATTATCATCATTATTATCATTATTATTTATGAACTTTTGAGAACTCCAAGAAAGATGAGAGGAGAACACCAAACAGTAAGTAATTAAAGCTCTTTCACTCCATTCATAGGCTCTCTCTCTCCCCCCCCGTCACCCCTCTCTCTCCCCCCCATCACCCCTACACCCTACACCCTTCACCTCACCCCCATACCCACCCCCTCACCCCATCCAGTCCTTTGGGAGGGAGGGGGGAGAGGGGAAGGCAGATGGATGGAAGAGAAAGAGAGCTGTTTTACCTTTTTGATCTTTCACATTTTTTGCACAGTCATAATTTTGCTACTTGACCTGTGTGAACATTTTTTGGCTTTTTTTATAATTTTCATCCACCTAGGCTTTCATAGGATATTTTTCCAGCACCTTTAACTTGCTTTTCCTTATGTTTGAGTTTTTTTTGTTTTTTTTTGTGTGTGTGTCTAGTTGTCTCTCTTTTTATACTCTATAGTTGACACGCCAATAATGATCAATGCACACCTGTCATGATTTTTATGCTCACACTAATTTATTATTCTTACCTGTCTTACTTACCTGCCATTCTCATCCTTAATTCTTCACCCGTACATCACCATTACACTTTCAACGCTATATAGAAGAAAATTATCACTGTCACATTATCAATACTGCTTCCTCACATACGTATACTCTCATCGTCCATATATATCATTGTTGTCATTATTTTATCTCCATCATTATCATTACAGTAACACTTCATTATAAGCTTCACTCCCAGCTTCAAAATTTTATATATATGAAGCTAATTTGACAGTTTATAAAGTCATCTTAGTGTCTATCTCAACCCTTTGTAGTTTAAGTATTTTCCTTTTTTCCTGCTATTAACATTAACTATACTATACATAAGTCTAAACAAACTCTACTTTTTTCCTCTACTTTAATGTGGTGATCAGTTGTTTTTTTTATAATGCATATTGCTTTAACTTGTTTTGTAAGTTTATGATATTATACAACTACGTACTACATGATTTGATTTAACAATGTATACAGATTTCTTCTTTCCATTAGCCTGGTCACTTCTGAGCTGATTTTTTTATCTAATTGTCTGAAAGGATGAGTAAGTGATCAAATTAATTACTTGAGAGAGTGATGTTGATAGGATTGAAAAGAGAGAGAGAGAGAGAGAGAGAGAGAGAGAGAGAGAGAGAGAGAGAGAGAGAGTGAGTGAGTAAGTGTGTGAGTGTGAGTGTGTGTGTGTGTGTGTGTGTGTGTGTGTGTGTGTGTACTGAAGACCAGAATCTGAGCCTCGCAGCTGATGAGGGCACAACTGACCATCTCCTTTACTAATACCCGCAGATTGCAGAGTTTAGAAGAGTAAGTCAGCATCTTGTTTTCCCTGGTGAAAGTAACTGCCTTTGTATAATTTATTGATCCTTTTCCCCTCCCTTTCTGTCTCTCATATGTATCCACAATGATCATGTGTAGCCAAGGAACTCAAGGAAATGTGGTACAGAGGGTAGAGGCGCCCTGGCTCTCATTAACACCTAAAACAATTTAATGATGGCTTATCCTTGTGTCCATAACTATTGTACTTAAATAGAGCTTAATGTAGAGCCTAGAGTCACCACACAGCTCACCAAACCCTGGGATGGCTTGGTGATCATGAAGCCTTTGAACACATCCTTAACTTGAGAGCACAGAGCAGCCAGGACACCCTCCCCTCTCCCCCCACTCACCCTGTGTATCCTACCCACCACTGCAGGTGCAAGATTTTTCAAAAGCTGAAATGATAATTGAGCTTAAGTGTTCTTATTTTGTTATAAACACACAGCATTTTTTTTGTGTTTTGTCTTTCAATTTCTAGATATTTGTAAGAGTGATGTATTTTGGCGCTAAAGTCAGAATGAGAAGCTTTTGAGAAGTGCATGTTCTGCCTGGCAGTGTGACAACGTGTGCCAGGGACAGTGGCAACGAGTCCTGCTGTCAGTGTTGTCTTGTGTCAGCCTCCAGGACTCCCACGGGTGGTGTGGTGGTGGCAGGGAGATGCACACCCCCCAAGGACCTGTTACACACACACACACACCACTCCACTCAACACCACTCCAGTTTGCACTTGTAATATGTTGTGGTTATGGCAAGCACTACCACCACTACCACTACCACAGCCCTAACCTCCACTACCACAGTCCCATGGCAGTGTGCATCTCACTGCTGCACCACTGCCCATGTCACTGGTCTGCCCACCCCCCATGGCAGGCCACACACTCACACCTGGTGGGTCATGAGGTCATTGAGATCAACTAAGATATGTTTAATTATTTTGTAATGTCGCTTTTAGTTTTGTTTAAAATTTTTCTCCTAACAAAAGTCCTCCTGAGAGCTGGAAATTACTAATGCTGTAAAAATTGTTAATTACTTCACATATAAATAGTTTAATTATGAGATATAGTTTTGCAATTTCCATGTAAATCAATATTGATCCATTGATTAACGACTTGGACAAACAAATAAATCATGTCATCCTAGAAACTTAATTACAAAAAATAAATTGGTTCATTATTATACACCTTCCAATTAATAGATCTAAATGCCAATTAAAAAGACGCACATAGACACCATTAATTTTCTCTTCGTTTTGGTTGATATTGAATTAAACACTTAAACACCTCAGTGACTCTATGACCCACCACCACCACCACCACCACCCACACCCTCCCCCCAGCCCACACACTTCACACACCACTGACAAACCCACACCCACACCCACATTGCCTGATCATCAAACTGCCGACACACAAGTACTTTTCTGTTAGTGAATGTTGCGCCGATGGTGTTGAGTCATGCCAAGACACTTGCATGATGTTGTCACCGTGATCATGAGACGCGACCTGCCTGCTGACCTATTACCCCCAGGACTTGCCGTCTCGCCATCTCGGGTGTCATGCCTGTTTATTTTGACCAGTGAGATGCTCTTTTGTCTGTTAGTTTAAAGACCGCATTTACATAGTCCCCGTGAATGAGTTTGGATGCTCAGGATGTCCTCCGAAAGAAAGTTCATTTTTTCCATAACGACCCCCACAGTCGGAGCCGTAGATTGAAAGGAGTTTTTTCATAGCCCTGATATGCATTTTGTTTTTTGCATACACACTTGTGGCTGATGAACATGGGACGGCAGTGGCATATGTGTTCTATTGACTGACTGAGCAGGAAAAGGGGATGGAGAACTACCCCATTAGCCATTAGTAATGTTCACAGTAGTAGTTTCCTGTCTAGTTGAAGCCAAGTAGTCAGTGTTTTGTTTATTTTGATTCTCTCACAGGTATTAAAACAAAAAAATTTATTGTCTTCTTCCTGATTTTGTGTTTTTTCTCCAGGTATGGTGTTTAATTATTCTCTAAAGTGTATTATATCCTTGAAATTTATATTCTAGCTGTATCCTATCTCTGTACAGACTAATAATTTGAATTATGTATATATTTCACCATGATTTGGGGAATTTCAACTTCTATAAATCTCTGAACCTTTTATGATTTAACTTTTCATTCTACTGATGCTCAAGACTGAATCTACTGCAGGACTTCTTAACCTCACATTCCTCATTCTTTTCCTTGACTCACAGCAGACACACAAGCAAGAGTGACTTAAACGACTGACTTGTAACAGATTCCTCAGTGTCTTGTATATCGGTACTTTTATTTCCGGCCGAGTACAACATGGCTGCAGCTCATGAAGTTACGGCTCCTTAATTAAACAACAGATGAAAATAACAATAATAATGATGATAATAATGATGATGACAGTGACGATGGCTGATAGTGACTTAACAGAATGCATGCACAAAAAAATGGAGGCCTGATGAGCTTAAGTAAAATATGCTGAAGGAAGACATGAGGGATTAACTTTTTCTCTCACCAAGTGTTGTTCCCCGACAGCTGCCTGAAGGTGGCGAGAGGACATCACGAGAAGTGGAAGAGGAGGCAGGTAGCAGGGCCTCAATTTTTCCCTTATTAGGCCTTTGGTTTGATCTGTTCCTCTCCCTTTTTATTTTTAATCTACTCTAACTCTTTTTCATTTCATTACCTTTGCAAGTTTCTATCCTAAATCTTTTCTCTTGGCTGTCTTTTGCCTCCTCTTGCTTGATTCTTGCATTCTTTCCCCCTTGCACTCCCCTCTCTCTATTCCCTCTTTGCCTTTACTCAAGTACTTCACACCTTGAGTCCCTTCGCTTTGTTTTTTCATGCACTTGGTTTTGTTCTTGCTCCTTAATGCTTTCCTTTCACCTCCTCTTCCTCCTCTCACGGAATAAAGCAAGCAGTCCTACAGCTCAGTTTTGGTTTGTGAGTTTCTGTTTTTCAGTGTGATGTAACTGATAACTCCTCTTGGAAAACTGAGTGGTGCAATGTTATCCTGTTTTTAAATGGCTCACTGAGGTTCTTTGCCTCAGCGGATGAGTATAAGCTTAAAAAATTGATTATGTTATGTTGGGGGATATTTTTTTGCAGCTTATTGGCATCCTTTTACTGATATAAGCACTGGTTTGTAAGGGCTTGATTATTGCTTATTTAAGGACGGAGTGTGTGTTTTATTATCTGTATCCATGCTTTGGTTTTACGTATATCGATCTACAATTAGTTTCTGCTGATGGATAGCCAGTCACTAATACTAATAATACAATGAAGTTATTTCACTTACTAAAAAGCCTCAGTCAGTCTGCAGTTAGCTTCCATCATCCCTTTCCTAGTTAATAATATGTTCAAGTAATATAATGATTAGTGAGTCTTCCTCTTGACTTATGTTCCTCCAAGTCTTCAACACTCCAGATGTGAAACTATAAGAATGTGTGTTGCTGTTCTCCTCCTCACTCAGTGCATTCCATAACCACCTTGTGTCTCAAAAGGAAAAAGAAATGCATTGTTTACAACTCAGAAATCTCATAGCAAGGCATATAATTAGTTACCTATATTATGGTTTTATAGAAATGTTACTAGATAATGCCTTAGGAAAAGAGAAAAAATTGAGACAAGGAGCAATGTGTAAAAATATTCGTTCACACCTAAACCTTTAATTTATTTTGTTATTCTTTTCTTTGTGTGAGACTCCCTTTGTGGGGGGAGACATAGACTCCCCTTATAAAACAGGTGGACTGACATTTGACGTGTTCCCTCCTCCTCCACCTCTTCCTCCTTTCATTTTTCTGCACTGTTTGGTTCCCTGTGTGTTCAGTTTTTGGCCTTTTCTGTTCTTGGTGTGTAGTGGCGTCTGAGTAACAGCAAACCGTGGAGGACAGTATGCCTCACCTTGCAGTATACAGCCACTCCCTAGATAGCCAGTGTATGCTAAACCAACTATGTCGAGTAGAGTAACCTTGCATTCACCCCGAAAATAAAATAAAAAGTTGTAATAAGCTAAGCCGTAGTAGTGTTTCCCAACGGTATAACTTTTGAATGAGAAGAAATATGCCATAAATTCTAAATAGCTTGAGGAAAGTAGTTCAGGAAGAAGTGTATTGATTAAAGAAGCATTAGCTAAGAGAGAAGTGTTTCCCGGACTTTGCCATCACCACCTTCTCCCACCCCAAAGACGTTTATGGAGATGAATCTTGACACCACCTTATCGGTCCTCAGGTCAACGAAAGCCTGTCTGGGATGGGCAATGGCCACTGCATTGCCAACCTGTCAGATGAGAGTGAGACCAAGCCGCTGTTGGTGGTCAAGAAGGGGGAAGAATCGGGGAGCATAACCGCCATTATCAACCGCCAGTTGCAGGGTAGGATGCTGCACCCTTAGTGTTGATCCCGGCAGGCAGGGAGGAAAGCAGGGTGGTCGCTGGTGGGGAAGTCTGCACAGGGTCACGTCTTGCTTCACACACACACACACACACCCACACACCCACCCACACACACACACACACACACACACACACACACATACACACACCCACACACACACACACACACACACACACACACACACACACACACACACACACACACACACACACACACACACCTACACCTGTGAATCAGATAATCAACAGCATGTGCCAAATGCCCCACCACTCAATCTAAAAATGTGTATGATTTCTAAGTTTCACCACACACATACATACACATATACATACACGCATACGTACACACACATAAAATAGATAAATACACACGACACACAATACTTAGTAGCTCAGTGGTAACGTCTCATCCTGTCACTTGGCAGGATGAGGTTTATGCCTCACTCAAGCAGTTACTGTCCTCCTTGAGCAAGAAGATGGAGTGTGTGGTGTGTGGAAGGTGACAGCCTTACCCACACACAATGGGTTGTAAGCTCTTCTCTGGGAAGGTAATGGCTCACAATCACGACTCCAACACGTGATCCTCAAGGCCGAGTTGAATTACACTCACACACACACTTCAGTACATGGTTCAATGCACTAATACTTATCTGAATAAACAGATATTTTCTTTGTTAATAAGGCCAAAGAAAGCTATAATCACTTCAACCTTATTATTATTCAATTTAAAGTTTACATCATATCCCATGAAAACTCTGACTTGTATTGTGTAAGAGAAATCAATATTCTATGAGTCTTTTCCATATATCTTGATGCTTATACTTTGGTCTATTTATTAAAGGTATCATTACCACTGGCTAAAATTGGAGCTCTGCTGAGAAAATTTTTTTAATTTAAGCTGAAAAAAATTAAGTTCATTTGACAGTAGTGAGATAATAAACTAATTCATTACAAAACCTGACCTTCCAATGCAACACAATACAACACAACACAACACACCACAACACACCAACACTCAACAAACACAAACTATGCTTCATTATTTCAAGTTAAAATGCTTTCATGTATTTAGTTTGTATTGCCTTTGTGTTGTAGTAATTCCTTTAGTTCAGCTTTTTAATTCTTTATCTTTTGTTAAGTAGCTCATTCTTTTTAGTTTCTCTCAACATAACTTTGGAATATTATTTGACAGAATATTTCAGTACAGGTCTCAGTGCACCTGATGCCCACCATCTTGGAGTCCACGCCAGCACCTGATAAACTATACAGCCAGCATTGTGTGACTCCTCTTGTTTATGTCTCGCTTGTCCTCATTTCTCATGTCTTTCACGTATTGAACAGGGATTTTCTGACTGGTTGTGTATTAACCTTGCCTCTCTTCTAGCCGTCTCCATGCCTCACGCTGTCTCCTCAACAGACCATCGCTCCGCCTTCACTCACCTTTCCCTTTGCCTTCCCTTCAGCCTAACACACAATGCTTCAGGATAACCTTGGGAATAATCAAGGATATTAACTTGATGTACATTCTTGGCCACTGGAGTTTGTACTGACGAATGACGAGGAATCATTTCAAAAAGATCATTAACTCTAATTGGTATTTTGGTAATCTGCTGCTCATTTATGTGTACGTAATTGTAGAATGTAAATGTTAGAGACTAATATTACTAAATCATTAATGCACTAATCTGAGGTAATGTTTATGCGTGACTAATTAAAACCATAAATGAGAGAAAAAAAATCAAACTTGATCAGTATGTCATGCAGACGCCATGCAGCTCTACCAACTTCAGTCTGGCTTGTATAACTTGCTATTGGTTGACCTTACTTGACTTGTGTGGGAGCTGACCTGGATTCCAAGATGGGGCGAGAGCGCATGTGTGGAGAGTTGTGTCATTGTGGTGCATGTTAACCTGTTATGACCTGTGACCCGAGGCTTTGATGACCTGTGGTAGGTGGCGACGAAGAGGCAGGACTGTTGGATCACGAGGGCGAGACTCCCGTGGTAGAGGTCAAGGAGACGGGCACCAGGTGGGTCTGTACTCAGGGTCATGCTTAGGTTCTAGCTTGGGTCATGCTTCAGGTGACCTTGCAGCCCAGGATGCCTCTGCTCACCCCTTGTGCTTTGTGCTGTGATGGGTGACCTCGGGTAAAGGAAAGGAAAACTGACCTAGCAGACTCATACAGCGAAATACTACACTCACTCTTAGTTATATATAAAAAAAAAATAGAGGATGATAGATACCTACAATTGATAATTTAATACAGAAATTTATGTTTATATTTAACATCCACTTATGCGCATACGAAAAGATCAAGACTAAAGTGTCATGATAGACTTATAAACACTTGTATTAAGTTTAAAGTTGCATTTAGTTGAGACTGTCACAGAAACTCTCCTCAAGGACTTCAGAGTCTCATACTGCAGGGACTTCCTCTACTAACACTCATAACTTCATCAAAACTAATTAATAAACTTGTGAGTCCAAATGTCTAACACTCACATGCATCATAGTTTGTCATGTAAGTTCATCTAATGTAACTAACAAATCTAACATTAACATATAGACATAGTTTTCTTTCATTCATTCTTCTGACCTGCTTCCACATGGACATATATAAATTCCCTTTGGTTCACTGAAGAGTATTTGATTCTATACTAAGTAGGATTTGCATATCAATAAAAAATATTAGTTTTAGAATGATACATAGTTATAAGACTGACACATGTTTTACAAATGCATGTTTTTAATGAGGAAATGTTGGGTAGGTGTTAATTAATATATTGTTAGAGTAACCATGAGTACTATAGCTTGAAAGTAGTTTTAATACTATATAATGCAATTTACTTAACACTAGGAAGATTATATTTGATCAAGTAATCATAACTACTTATTAGGTAAGATTAATTCTATTTGTGTAATTTTGAAGTACATTTTGTTATTAGTCAATTTTTCACAAAGTTTAGACAAGTGTGGTAACTCTAAGTAATTCAATGTTAATATTTTGTAGTTCTTTGTTAAACGATTATTGATGTCTTTTGTCTCCTTCTTTTATTGTTTTCCTGTCTACTTATTTTTTATATTATATATTCTTATTATCTTTTGACGTAGTAATATACACGCATTTACATACAGTACCTGCACAATAGAATACTTGAAAACTACACTGGGAAATTGAAGTGATTTTACTTTACCTCTATGTTTCAGTAACAGCTTTAAGAATAGTGTTGTGATTTAACATTCTTTAAAACCTAAGAAACATAACAAGATTCATTTATAATTCACTCCTTTACATTTGACTCCTTGAAGAAATAGTCAGTCATTGTTGCCAAGTATAATGACAATGAGTGATTCAACGTAATATTTACTCCAATAAACTTACCCATCAACTCAAAACTATCTGAACTACTTTTAATACTTTTGTTTAGTTAGTGTAGATCCATCTTGTTGCAGCTTTGATTAATTTATAGAGTGTTCGCTTCTTAACATTATGCTATTCCATTATTGTCCACTAATGTTGTTTTCTGTAATATCAAGATTGTATGAACAGTTTGACAGACACAATGAACAACACACACACACACGAGGCACAACACACATTACATACACACACGACACACGTACACACATTCCATACACACACACTTCATCACAGGTTCAGAATAATACAAAACATGACACAGATCCATACAAAAAGAGCAGAGCATATATGTAAACAAATAATAGGAACAAATATATGAAAAAGGCACTTGATAAACATAAACAAAGATGGATAGACATAGATAAGGTAAAGTTTTGTATCTTCCTATCAACACAGATACATAGGTACACATACACTGTAGTCAGATAATAGGAATATAACTAATATCTAACATATCCTAACCATTACATACATAAAAAAAAAAATTTCATAAATACAATAACAAGAAAGATAGAAAACAACTCAATACCAGACTTCAAATCATTACACAAACACACACAAGAATCATACACACATAGAAGAGAAAGATAAATGCAATAATATGAAAGATATCAAAACTCTTACCCTACCCGTCCATTGCCTTTCAGTTAATGACACTCCTCCGTGGAGACTCGGACGCATTGAGGAGACAGATCAGGAGACTCCAGTATGAGCCTCAGGAACTCGGCTCACCTCTCCTCAATGCCTTCAAGCTCTTTGCACCACAGCTGGAGAGTGTCGAGCACCTCCACCACCACTTCATTGAACTCTAAGGCGCCACTGCAACACTCACACATAATGGTGATAGGAGGGAAAACCACTAGAAAATTCCCTGACTTCTGTTTTTGTTATGAAGGTGAAGACAGTTGTGTTATGTGGTTGTAGAAGGACTTGTGGGGTAAGGGATTGGAATGTGAATGACTTTAAGGAGTGATGGTGAAAGTGGTGTGTGGTAAGGGCTCAGTCAAAGTAAAATGCCTCAGCTGACAGATATATATTTTTTAATGGTGTGTGGTTAAGAGCAGTTGTTGGGTTTTCGTGATGATGGTTGTTTTAAGATATTTTTAATGGTTGACATGTTGTAGCTTAAGAACATTCATACTCCTTGTCTTCAAAAGTCTTGTTACTCTTAGAAAATGTTGGAACAAAAAGACAGTGAAGTGTTTTCCTTCATTGTTGATCTTGATAATCTAATGAGACAATGCCAGTGACATTTAAGTGTTTTTGAACAAGAAAACATCCCTCATTGACATGCTATTCAAGAAGTATCTATGGTAGTTGTCATTGTAGAAACTTAGAGAAAATATTGGTAGTCACTTGAAATATCTTGACCAAATTTGTGTTCAATGAAACTGCATTACACTGAGAATCTGCAGAACTATTGATCCTGTTATTGTAATTGAAATGTAAGTATTGCATTGTTGCAAATTAATGCATTTTATCATAGCTTGAATCCTTGGTGTAGTAATTGTATAAGAAATTATAGGGAACTGCAATATTTTTGAGTGTATTTAATGCATTATGTCAGTAAAAGTTTAAAGTGAATGTTAAAACATTTGTAATTGTGTATTAATAAAAGAAAATTTTAATTAATATAGGTAGGTAAATGTTAAGAAAACCAAAACAGTCATTGACTTTAGAGAAGGTTTGCATAAATATAAAGGATATAGAAAGGAAAGTAAGAGTAGCAGAGAGGTTTAAAGAATCAAGAATATATGTAGGTCAGTAATAGTTACTTTGGCCCCTAATGTTGCTGTTTTTGAGAAGTGAAGCTACACAAAGGGAAAATAAAATCAATGAAAACCATGTTGGTAAAAATAGATCCACATGGAAAAACTTTATCATCATCAAGTGTATAAAAAGTATTAATGAAAAACTGAGTCCACAGAATGGACAGGGATACTGACTTCGTAGCTTCAGTGTGTTTGATGAACAAATATATCAATAGAACAAAGCAAAATAAACCATAGGAATTTAGAAAAAAAAATGAAAAAATATTTGTTTTGGTCAGTACAATGTGAGATTATGAAATGCATGAAGTACATTTAATTATCACCATTGCCTCAGGAGGTGAAAATATCAAATATAGATTAATGTTGATGTTTGAAATACTTACTACATATTCAGTATTGTTGTAAATACTGAAAGAATTGTTATGCATTTACTGAAAAGTGTGTGCTAGAAACTGGACATAATTATGCTGTTATAGTACATAAGTTTTTATAAAATATTTGACCAATGCATATTCCATCTGTTAGTATGTTAAAGGTAATGATAGTAATGTATGAGAATAATGACCGATCTTTGGTAACAGTTATCATGATTAATTAAATACAAGTCATTCATTATCTCCAAATCATCCAAGTCAAGTCTCTGAAAAAATATGAATGAAGTTTAATTTTATTTCTTAATTAAATTGAGATGGAGTAACAAAATGAATAGAAGAGAAGTGAAGATAATGTTGAAGAGTTAATATAATAACCTCACTAGATACACTTTAAAGAAAAAAATACTAAGTCATTAATCCATGATATAAAAAGAAGCTCCATAGAGTTGGATACATTGTATTTGTATTTAATTCAATATTGTACTAAAAATATTTTCACGTTTCATAACATTTTGACAAATCCTTCAGGAAAAAAAATATTACCTGAAGCTTGACAGGAAACTTGATGACCTCCACTGACAACCTTTGACCTTTGACCTTTGACTTGTGACCTCGTCTTATCACCTGAACAATCATTCTTGACCACCTCTGTCATTTGTATACCTATCTTTGGCTCACAATGAAGATAAAGAATAGTGAAGCCAGTGTTGAGCCTCACGATGGCAGGATGTACAGCAGATGGAGTCCCTTCACTAAGGACTGCATGGCGTGGTGTGCTTGTACAAGGACTGAGAAAGATTGTTTAATTAAGCAAACTGATGAGGAATATGAACAATTTTAAGGTGCAATGATAATGAGATGCATTGTTAAGGGAAAGATTTATTCTGTCATCATGAGTTTCCTATAATTATTCATATCATTATGCTTTATCAAACAATGTAAATAATATGATATGTGATTTTTATTATAATTTGTCTGCTATTTAGTGTGCTTAGTTTGGCTTTAGTGTACTTATGTTTATTTTGATTCTCATTTGTATGAGACTGGACTCCTACAAACGTTTTGTAGAGGAAACAGCAATTCAATATTATTATCATTAATATCATTATCAATATTATTATAATTATTATTATTTCTGGCAAGACAATGGTACTGATTTCAAAGTAAACCTCAAGCTTAGTTTTGTATTATGTAATTACTGTATAATATGAAATATAATAAGAAAATATTATGAATCTGAATCTGGAACATTATGAGTGTGTACATGAATGACACTTGCTTTTGTCAAGAAATGCACCAAGTTACGTATTGACACACTCATGCAACACTAAACTGTTGCGTGTGTGTCTCCCACACGTGCATGTAGGAATAAAGGGGAAATAACATGGATACAACAGACAACAGGATATGTAGTCACGTAATGTTAACTGAAGTGATCCTAATGTTTACAACAGACTGTGGCTGTTACAACAACTAGGCTGACATGGAAAATTCTGAAAGTGTACAGAAATTTATTAGATAATGTTTTTTACAGCTTTATTTTATATTATAGGATAAAAAAAAATGTGATATGTACATTAGCAGTGAGGAATATGTTGGAATAAAGGGTTATATTTTAGAGGAGAAAGGTCATGCATACATTTCCTTGTGCATTTACTCCATTTACCACACGTTTGTACAGTTGGCATTGCACTCAGACTGTTGTTGTGCCACTCAACCACTCAGCTACTCGCCACTCAGCACACAGCACATCACAATCTACCACACTGGACTGGACTACTGAGTTTCAATCAATCTACCAGACTCTTGGTGTTTAAAAGGATCTCAGTCAACACAGTTTGCTTCTAATCAACTTTACAAAGGCATGAACTCTTTCTTAGCCCAGCAAGTTTTCATTCTTTATTTTCAAGGTCAGTGTTTCAGATCACTTATTGAGTTCGTTTCAACTTTTTGCAGCCAATTGTAACGAGAGAAGCAAGACACTCAGAGTTATTATATGTACGCCAAACCAAACATATTACAAATGCATTATGTGGCTTCCAATAAAGTAATGTTTCCTTTCTCATGCACCAAAATAAACCATCAATTCACTGGGATGGATAATAATAATAATAATGTGTTGATATAAGCTACACGTATTTTCCAGCCTCGTATGCAGCTTTTCATGAAGAGATTATTATTATTTTGTTTAAGCCATGGAGATCTAGTACATAAATAAGGAGAATTAACCTTATGTACAGTAAATCTTCACTTAAAAAGGAAGTGTACTACCTAAATTTAGCTTGTAAGGATTGTAGTATATGAGACTTTGTAGTTTGTTTCACTGCCTCCTTTCCCTCCCTTCCTAAGATCATCCTTTTAAATATGACGTCTTACTCTCCATCACTGCATGTTTTGTATACACTGGAGTCAACGAGGCTGTACTATGTATGAATCAAGCAATGTTACAGCACATACTACTTTGCAATTCTCTGTGCAATCATGTGTGAGGAATAAACCTAAGCAATACTACAAATACTACTTCGTGGTTGGCATCCCTTATGATATTAATATGATGTAGAAGCAATCTATTTATCCATGTATCTATTTGTTTTCTTCTAATGTCTGTTTCTTAGTAATCTGTACACTCTTGTCGTTTCTCTCTCTCTCTCACTTCTCTTTCTCTTCCCTTTCTCCCACATTCACAACATCTTTTTCTTATTCATCTTTCCTTCCTGTATCCTAGTGACCCTGTTTGTCATGTCCTTAGCTGACCTTCCACAGGTGATCTAACCGCGTCAAGGTGCTGCATCTGACCACCTCTAAAAACACGCCGTCATGATTAACATTCTCTTAGAGGTTCTATAGACATTGACAAGATTAATAAAAAGTTAATATAGAACTAACTCATTGTTGGAGATTAAAATAAAGTCATTGATATGCTATAGTGAACATAAAATCAGATTCATGAACAGAAAATTATATAATATTTGCTGTTCTATTAAGCTGTTTTTTCTCTCCTTTCAGTTTCATTGTACTTGTAGCATATTGTACAGAAATTTCACTTGCCACCGTATTATACCTCGACCTACATCATATTCATATATATACATACATACTTATATATATACGTATGTATATATCACTCAATCAGCTCAGTTAAAAATGTATAGTGAAATTAAGTCTGAGTGGGTCTGACTATTTTTACCAGACTTGTTATTCATCAATTTAAATAAAAGCTTAAATTCAACCACTCTTTTATAAATATACCAAATGCTTTATCCTTTGGGTGTAATTTGATTTATACTGATTAATGAAAGGAACTTAACATTTTCCAAGATATTCATGAAAGTTTCAATGCCTGTGTGTTGGGCCTAATGTTAGTAATTGTAGGTAATCATGTGTTTGTTAATAGCCAAGATATCTGGTGGTGTGTGACATGCTCAGGGCAAGGCAGGGGAGAACAGAGCAGGGCAAGGCAGTGGGTGTTAAAAATCCCTGGGTTCTAACATATTGCCTTTGGAATTTCGACTTTGGGACTCATAGTGTTAGTACATTAGTTAATGAAGGTAGTGTTGAAGTGTTATTCATAAAACTAGAAGGCATCAAATAGGGTATCAAAGGACTAAGTGAACTGCGAAGAACGAGAAGAATTCATAAAACTGAAGAATGGTCACACTTTTTGCTGCAGAGGTAAAAAGTTATATATTACCAATTAAATATCATGTTTCAGAAATATCTTTTAAATGCAGTCACACCCAATCATTGGAAAGGAGAAAATGTCATCCCTATTTACAAGAAAGGAAGTAGAAACCCGTCTTAAAATTCCAGACCTGTAATTGTGACGTGAACAGTGAGTAAGGTGTCGGAATTAATATTAAGAGAAGCTTTAGTTGACCACTTTAGGGGAAAAAGATTAGCATATGATTCATAACATAAATTTATGAAAAGGAGATTATATTTTTTCATCCAGTCACTTCTTAGGAAGGTTACAAAGATCATCCAATTATAAAGACTAAAAGGATATAGACAACATTGAGAGAGAGAGAGAGAGAGAGAGAGAGAGAGAGAGAGAGAGAGAGAGAGAGAGAGAGAGAGAGAGAGAGAGAGAGAGAGAGAGAGAGAGAGAGAGAGAGAGAGAGCCACAAAAGACATATATAAATAATAATAAATCTGCAGAACGAAAACTATATGACTGGACAAGACAAAGTATGCTTTAAGACTCATTGGTGTTGCGACGTAAATTCATAAATTAAAACTCCCGCTAAGAATCTCCATTATTCCAACAATATGAATAAGATTTTTTCATTTACCATATACCATCATCTAACAACAACCACAAAAATACACATGAATTGAATAATAAAACAGATTATAAAACACGTGTTGAAACCAAAATAATCATCAGTTAAAAAAAAAAAATGTTGTTGTCATAATTTTACAAGAGTTTACAGTTGGATAATTGAATCAAGACGTAAACAAACTGGAGGCCTCGGCATTTGACTCGCTCTTAAGTCACCTTTATTACGGGTAAATACACCTCATTACAGTGTGTTAGGGTGTGCAGGGGGTGCGGGGAGGTGCAGGGCAGGGATGGACAGGTCAGGGCGGCAGGGGGGGCGGGGTAAGGAGGTCAAACAACAGGTCAAGAGGTCATGGCTCCATACTCATTATTTAGGTTTGCACGCGCTTGTGTTGGTTATTATGTGTGTGTGCGTGTGTGTGTGTGTGTGTGTGTGTGTGTGTGTGTGTGTGTGTGTGTGTGTGTGAAAGAGTTATGTCCCGTCTCCAAATCTAGTAATATCCAGTTTGCTTGTGAAATCATGAATATTTTTTTTGCATTAATTACTTCTGCATCAAGTTTGTTTACAGCTTCTATATTGGAAGTTGTATTTTATGTTGTCTCTTGCATGTAGTCCTTTTCAGTTTGTTATCGCGTCCTTTTGTTGTAACACTTGTCTTAACACAATCTGATCATCTCAATTGTTCTCCACACCTTCTAATGCTCTATACACTGCTATAAAGTCTCCCCTTCCTCTTGTTTTCCCTAGAGTTGGTAGTTTCAGCCTAGTAAGTCTTTCTTCATAAGGGAAATTTCTCAGACTTGGAGCTATTTTTGTAGCTGCTCTTTGTCTCCTCTCAAGCTTCTTTATATGCACAGCTTACAGGTACGGCAGCCGTACCCGTAAGTGCTTGGTTATAGATGCGGCACGTGCCTAACTTTTGGGTAAAAAGCTTATATAACCAAACCTAATTGAACCAAACCGTACCTAACCAAACATAATATAACATAATCTGCCTAACACAACTTGAAAGATGCTTTACCAGGTAAATAATAAGGTGACCAAATCATTGCTGCATATTATAATTTTGGTCAAATCAATGATGTTATCACTTTGTTAATCATTCTTCATTCAGATATTTGAAAGCTATTCTTATACAAAGTGCTTAGAGATACGGCAGTCATACCCCATTGTCATCCACTATTCCTACGGCCTGTGCTTTATTATTTACCTGGTTAACCATCTTTCAAGTTATGTTAGGCTGATTATGTTGTGTTAGGTTTGGTTCAGTTAGGTTCAATTATATAAGCTTTTTTCCTAAAAGTTAGGCACGTGCCGTATCTATAACCGAGTACTATGAGGATACGGCTTATGTTAGGTTATGGTTAGGTTGTGGTTTGGTTTGGTTAGGTCTCTGTACACCCCTGGCCCTGTCCACCCAGCAGTGCCCGGGTACTGGATGTTAGCCAGGTGTTATGACCTGCCTCCACCAGGTGTGCAAGGGTGCCAATACAAAGGCTACACCCACCATCCCAACAGTATGGTATGGGGTCTATACAGGGTCTATGTACACGACTGTCATGCAAATACATAATCATAATGACAGTGACTAGCCTACAAACATGGCGATTGTTGACATCCTGGCTTAAGGTCGTGACGTCACTGCAGGAGCTCTATAGTGAAATCTGTGCTGATAAGAGTACAGTGTATTGATTCTATACGTTTGTTTGTGTTGCCTGATGAAAGTTACATTAGGTGTTGTTTGAGTGTTGTTTAGGTGCAGGTGTGTGTATGTGTGTGTGTTATTTGGTAATACAATGTGTTTAGCTCAGTGTTTTAGGAATGTTAATGTTTCCGCCTGCCTCAGGATGGACAAGAGTGGTGCGTCTCAGACAGCAGCCATGGAGGCCTTGGCCAAGCTGCGGCCAGACATAGACTTTGCTGGTCTGGCCAAGATGGGTGTGACGCTGGACCCCGTGGCGCTCACCAAGCAGCTGCGGCCAGACCTGGACGTCAAGATGATGACCAGCAGCTCATCCAGCAGCAAGTCTGAGTCCTCCCACTCCTACTCCACCGCCCACTCCTCCCATGCCCCCTCACACTCAGTGTCACACTCACACTCCAGCGGACACCCCTCGGCACACCTCAGCAAGTCTGACGCAGCCTACCTGGCCAAGCTGCAGGAGGCCAGTCTGGCTAGTGCTAATGCCTTGGCCAAGCTGGACCCCAACCTGCTGGCCAAGCTGGACCAAACCACACTGGCCCAACTCTCCAAGCTGGACGCTGCCACCCTGGCCAAGCTGGACCACAACACCCTGGCCCAGCTGGTGAAGGCCGATGCATCCGCCGCTGCTGTCTCCATGTCCATGAGTAAGGCTGACCAGGCCATGCTGTCACAGCTGGCCAAGCTGGACCCGCACACACTTTCCAAGATGGACCCTGCAGCCCTCACACAGCTGGCCAAGCTGGACCCCATGACCTTGGCCAAGATGGACCAGGCTACTCTGTCCCAGCTGGCCAAGTTGGACCCCCACACACTGTCCAAGCTTGACCAGGCCATGCTGGCCCAGCTGGCCCGCCATGATGCACAGATACAGGCACACACCCGAGCCACACTCAGCAAGATGGACTCAGCCACACTGTCCCAGCTGGCCAAGATGGACCCTCACCTGCTCTCCAAGCTGGACCCCAACACACTGGCCCAGCTGGCCAAGCTTGATGCCCACACCCTCTCCAAGGTGGACTCCACCACACTCTCACAGCTGGCCTCCATGGACGCCGTGGCCATGGCACAGCTCTCCAAGATGGACCCACACTCACTCTCCAAGATGGACCAGGCCACACTGGCCCAGCTGGCCAAGATGGATCCCCATTCATTGTCCAAGATGGAGCCGGCCATGCTGGGACAGCTGGCCAAGCTGGACCAGCAGGCCATGAACAAGATGAACAATGCAGCCTTGGCCCAGCTGTCCAAGATGGACCCTCACAACATGTCCAAGAAGGACATGTCATCACTGAACCACCTCATGAAGATGGACCCGCACACCCTCAGCAAGATGGACCCAAGCATCCTGGCCCAGCTGTCCAAGCTGGAGGCCCAGGCCAAGATGGACCCCAACACTCTGAACCAACTCAACAAGCTGGACATACACTCCAAGATGGATGCTGCAGCCTTGGCACAGCTGGTCAAGCTGGACCAGCACGTTAAGCTGGACCCAATGACTCTGGCCCAGCTCTCCAAGATGGACCCACATGCCAAGATGGACCCGGCCACCCTGGCCCAGCTGTCTAAACTTGATCCTCACGCCATGTCTAAGCTTGATGCCCAGCTGGCTCAGCTTGCCAAGCTGGACTCCCACACACTCTCCAAGCTGGACGTCAACACCCTGGCCCAGCTGGTGAAGCTTGATCCTCACCTGCTCACCAAGCTGGACTCCACTGCCTTGGCTCAACTCACCAAGCTGGAAGCACAGCAGATGCAGGCAGCAGCAGCAGCAGCAGGACTGTCCAAGGCTGACCTGGCTGAGCTGCGTAAGCTGGAGGCGGAGGCACTGTCCCGCCTGCAGCCCACAGACATGGATGCCTCCCTGCTCAGCCCGGCCACGGCAGGACTCACCACCACCACCCCCGCCTCATCCAGCAGCAGCAGCACCACCAGCTCCCACGGCATGTCCAAGTACCAGCAGCTGCTGGCCGTCATTGAGGAGATGGGCAAGGACATCCGCCCCACCTACGCCGGCAGCAAGAGTAGTGCCGAGCGCCTGAAGCGTGGCATTGTGCACGCCCGTATCCTGGTGAGGGAGTGCCTCATAGAGACTGAGAGGGCGGCACGCACATAGCAGTTGGTGAGCCTGGACCAGACTGTGTGTAAGGCTGATGCCAGTGAACCTTGGTTGTAAAGGTTCTCATAACACTGGTTCACAAGCTCCACTGGTTCACGAGCTCCACTGGTTCACAAGCTCCACTGGTTCAATGATACTAAATATTTATTGATTGAGGAAAGATGGATAAATGGGAGTGTAAATAGTAACACATTTGTGTGTTTTCTGATGCAAACAGATGTAGAGTTGCTTGATCAACACTGCATTACTGGCTCAAGGAAATATGGATCAGTTATTGAAAGGGAAAAAGATACCAAACTCATTTATCGAAACTCATGCATGAATGTTATTTGAAAGTCAATTAAGTAAACTTCATTCTTCATTGTAAATAAGTGGGAACTTACTGTCTCTTTAGCTTCAAGCATCACTGCAGTAAACCTTCTGTCTATTGGAGTCCTCACGGCAACACCCGAAGGAACCAAACATCCAGAATATCAAGTGTAAAGGTGTGTGTGTGTGTGTGTGTGTGTGTGTGTGTGTGTGTGTGTGTGTGTGTAGCCTTGACACCTTCCATCACTAACAACTCACTCAATCATACTCTACCATCTATTGTGTAGAAAAAACATTGTGAAACAGGAAATAACACAACATGACATCCATAAACACACTGGATATCCTGGAGTTTGGTTTGATTTACATAGTTGTGTCCGGAACCCTAAAACAGGTTCACTTATCCAATGTCTAAAATATTCGGGTTCAGTTTAAAGGTTTACTGTAGTGACATTTAGTGTTCAATAGTACAAGTTTGAGTTATATTTAGATTTATTTTTTTTCTTATCTCCATTCTCAGTCAAGCTCAAAATTCCCCATTACACATTTGTATTTTATTTTGTAGAGCATAATATTGAGGCATTGCAAGTGTTAGAGAAAACTCATCACTCATTGCATTTTTTTTTTTTTTTTTTTTTTTTTTTATTGATTAATTTTAGTTTGTGAATGGGAAATATTTTCATGTTCATTTAGCTGTGTTACACAAAACTTATAA
The DNA here is from genome assembly GCA_036785275.1 of Cancer borealis. NCBI lineage: Eukaryota > Metazoa > Arthropoda > Malacostraca > Decapoda > Cancridae > Cancer > Cancer borealis. The sequence continues at coordinate 22,595 of JAXIVD010002433.1, forward strand.
TATTTAGTCAACCAATCTTTCGAGCACCACAAGTTCGACTGTAAACATTATCATTATCACTCTTACTTTTAATTCAATGCTTACATGTGTGTGTGTGTGCGTGTGTCTTGATGAGGTTTTGTTTCTTCCTTCAGTGTGACCTTGAGAGTAAGTTTCATTCTATTTCATTACTTATTGCTTTTGTAAGGGACAATTTTGTGTTCTTTCCCATGACTTGATGAGTTTGCTTGTTCCTTGCAATGCCTCGCGTAATAGTACAATTGAGGATTTCATAACCATGGTGCAGTTTGAAGATCTGTCTGTCTTATTAATATGATGTAAGACATAATGTATTGAAGGGTGTGTCAAGGAGATCAGAGTCCAGCCCCACCAACTCTAGTCTGACGTGATTAGTAACGACTGAATCATATCAGTATAATCCATAGTAATTGTCTTGCATCATTGATCAATTACCAAAACATTTAAGAGAATGTTTGAGTCAGTTAATTAACCAAGAAATAGTTATGATTTTTAGTACAACTAGTTTTATTTTCAGTACAAGTAAATCAATTAATTTTTCAGTAGCACTTAATGAGTTTCATCCACACAGCCCAAAGCACTATGTAGTACTGTTGCATTCAAGCTGATGGACAGTGTTACAGAATCATAAATCAATTAATATTCAGTTATTCCAATATTTGTTCCTGTCCAAATCAAAACACACAAAGGAATCATGAATACTTGCATTGACGTGTTTGGGGTTTGGCTTTGAATCTTAAATTATGATTCTTCTTTTATGAATACAAGTATTTATAAATGATGTACATTTATCATATAATTGTTAAGCCATTGTAGAGTTAGTTGTCAGGCTTCTAAACTACAGGTAATAACTGATTATCTGCTGCAGTGGAAATGTCAGAATGCATTGTGAGGTGTTCTCTTAGGTAAGTGAAATCCACACCTTCAGCCTCAAGGAAAGGTTAAGATTGGTCCTCAAGGGTCCCAGAATAATCTTTGTTTGACCTTAAACATTACCAGCATCAGCAAGATGGTGGTAATGGTAATCCTCTCAGCTCACTTCCTCCTCATTGCCTCAAGCTGAGTACACATTGTAGCCGTTGTTGGTGATGTAGTGGTAGTGGTAGTGGTGTGGTGTAACGTGTGGTGTGGTGACGGTAGTGTTGTCACTCGTAGTTAGAAGTGTCCTTTATACACACACAACTTCATGTATTGGATCATAGTGGGGTTGGAAGCATGTACTTTCTACTCTAATATATATGTATGTTTCATATTGGTGCAGTTAATATAAAAACACTAGACTGAAGGGAGTATTTGATTGGAATTTTCCTCTTAACATTTAATTCATCTGTCCATCTATATTGTAAAGGGTGTAGTCACGACAAGGTGTTTAGGGTTCAGGGAGGCATTACTCTCCCTTCCCCTCTGTGCCTTGTCTGTTTGTAGGAGAGGATGCAGAGGAAGGGCTGCCCAGACCCTTCACTCTGTTCCTTTCTGTTGTATTATATGCCTAGCAGGGATTACAGTGGTAATATTGTTGCAGTCCCACCACATAGTAAGTAGAGGCTCGGGTGGCTCTGTGGTGGTGTGGTTGGCTGGTGACTTCCATCCTGGGTCGCGACGGCGGCTTGGTGAGACGGCCAACACAACTGTATGGTTTATAGTTACCTAATTGGGGAGGATTATTTCATCATTTTTAATCCATAGTAAGTATTATTAGTTAGTTGTGTGTATTGTATTGGGTTTGAAATTTGATTTTGGGGTTGTTAAGTGTTAGCAATTTTTGGTTACCCATTAAGAGTATTTCAGGGAAGAAGAATTCCTCCGTTACCAAACCATTATTGATGTGGTGAGGCTGTGTGTCCCGAGGCTGTGGTCTGATGCTGTGTGTCCAGAGGCTGTGTGTCCCGAGGCTGTGGTCTGATGCTGTGATGGAACTCTTTTGGTCTCCGTCACAGCCTTGGACTTACATCTCGGGTCCAATGAATTTTTGTATAAGCAAAGTTCATCTTGACGAGTGAAGAGTTCGTCCAGATGACAGAAGCAAAGTTTGAAGTGAGTAATAATTTTCTTTGGTTTCAAGGCAGAAGCAATCATCTTATACCCATCCCCTTAATTTGCTCTTCTGCCTTTTCTAATTCTTCCAAGTCTGATACACCAACTTACATCTTACATCTTACAAACATTTTTTCTTGAACACTTTACTACTCATAATAATTGCACTCCTGTATATACTGATGGCTGTAAATCCCTATATGGCTCTGGTTTTGCCGTTCTGTTCCCCTCCCAATACTTCCAGTTCCAATTACAAATATTCATAATGACAGTTGTAGAGTTTAATTAGGTCTATCAGATGCTGCAATGATATTTCCAATATCTTTAATATCTTTCAGGAAAATGAGGAAGAAAGTAGTTTTGGAAAAAAGACGCGGTTTAATTTTACTGCGTAATTATTTGCCATAGGAAAAATATTTATAATGACAGTTGTAGAGTTTAATTAGGTCTATCAGATGCTGCAATGATATTTCCAATATCTAATAGCTTCCGAGAAAATGAGGAAGAAAGTCATGTTTTGGATAAGATGCGGTTTAATTTTACTGTGTAATTATTAGTCATAGAACAAATATTCATTATGACAATTGTAGAGTTTAATTAGGTCTATCAGATGCTTCAATGATATCTCCAATATCTCTAATAGCTTTCGAGAAAATTAGGAGGAAATATGTTTTGGATAAAAGATAGTTTAATTTTACTGCGTAATTATTAGTCTTAGAACAACACACTTCCACTTAGACAACATAATTTCCTTCCTACAACAAATACACATCCTTCATTTGATCTAATCCTTTAATTATAACTAATTGCTTTTTCCCTCCCAACTATCACCTCTACTATACCGTCTACCTTTTAGATTAACATAGCGCCACATCACCTTGGGTGTCTGGCGCTTGCTCCTTTTTGCATTAACTAACTAACTGACCAGACAAAAAAAGTCAACATTTTATTACAGTGTAACACATCTTTTAACATCTACCTATTAGTCAATGTATTAAAAAAAACTCAGTTACATGTTACTGCTTTTATTTTCTTTTTTTATATTTTGCAAATATATACAAAAACGGATACACAAAATTAAATCCAATCTTTGGTTGGCAGGGTACAGAGGCAGCACATGTGTGGTCCCGGGGTAGAGTGGTGGACAAAACTGAGCAGCTTTGTGCCTGGAGGGTTGACGGCGCACCAAGCACCTGTCACAGACCGTTGTTGAAGGACGCACACACTGACGCGCGCATGGGACATCTCAACAGAAGGTAGGAATGTATCTTGTTCATAGAGGACATAATGACACTGATGTATACATTGCACATGGGAGGATAGTTGGAGCAGTGTGAAGGAAAGGTACAATGGTGGTGGTAGTAATTTGCAATAAATAACAATTCTTTGCCAGTAGCATGATGGGATGGAGTGAGTGAGTTAATGGGAATAAAGTAAACACCAGACATCCAAGGTCATGTGGTGCTATGTTAAGCTAAAGGCAGATGGCAGAGCAAAGAAATAACGGCAAGGTAGAATATGGGGACGAAAAGAATGGTTAGTTATAATGAAGGAATAGAAAAGTGTTCAAGAAAAAGGCATTGTAAGATCTTGGTGCATCAGGCTTGAAAGAACAAAATTAAAATTTGTGATAATGGTAGAGATTGTAATACTTGCCATTATCTCTTTACTCTGCCATCTGACCTTTAACTTAACATACCTCCGCGTGACCTTTGATATCTGGCGCCTTACTTTACTCCCACTAACTCACTCCACAAGGGCAATAATGGGCTTGGAAACGGAGGAGTGAATGACATTGAGAATTGCAGGAATCTGAGGTAGAAACATGAAAGGTGTTAAGTTAGTGGTGAGTGGATGCAAATATAGGAACTAAAAAACAGTATATATTGTTATTCCACACTTGAATTAGCAAATTAATGTAGTACATAAATTCAAGTGTAAATAAAACAAGATGAAATATGTACACAAGTGAAAATGTTAATGAAAGATGTACAGTGAGGGAAGGAAAAGTGTGAATTGTGGAGGGAAGAGAATGCAAGTGAACATGAGTGACGTGTTGGAGAGGAATGTAGTGCAGAAGGCCTAGGATTGGACCGTTACAACCATGTCAAGGGAACACCATTGGAGGAGAGAGAGAATATAATAAGTTCATTTTGATCTTGAACCAAGTTAATAATATGAAAACTATCACCATTGCATTAGTACATCTGTGTCACCAGTCAGACTCACATTCAACAAACATCTGTGACAGCCACTTCAAGTCACCTGTGACCACCCCACAAGTATGTTTCTGATGTAACATTTCATAAGTGTGGAGGAAAGTGGACAGAATGTAAGCTGATCAGTTTTCAATCTGGACAAAACTGTTGTGTCAGCCGACATAATATCACTTTCCTTGACCCTTTGTTTTGTCTTGAAGCATCATCAGAAACATTGGTGCCGTGTGCTGGCCAGTGGTGGTTGTGGTGTTGCCAAACACACATACCAACACACTGGCCGTGACACACCAGGCTCACTGCAGCTGTACATTCATGTAATTCAAGTTTTGTTCCAGTTCAAAGACAATTAAGTGTTACATTCAATTGTTGTCTTTTTAATGGCCCATGCTTTACCCCAAAATTGTGCACATGTGAGTGTAGGAGAGGCAGGACACTTTCCTACTACACTGAGGCATTCCGACATGTACTGTTGGTCATTGATATAGAATTAAAGGAATGCAAATAATTGCAGCTATAACTATAGTACATACTACTTGTCTTATATAGTAAAGCACTAGAAAATAAATCCAAAAATATTTGAAAACATAATAAATAAATATTCAACCGATTCGGGACTAGTCGAACGTAATATAAAAATATAAAACAACTTGAGAAATATTTATATACAAAAGTTAGCTTTCAATCAATTCATAAATATATTTGAGCTTGAGGACAAAAAAATTGCAGCTTCTACAAAGCCTCAACATTAAAAAATATATATAGAAGAGATTCCGTTTTAGATGTACATATACTTTAGATCCCGGGGTGATAGATCATATTAAACACTATAGGATGGTATTCACTATCTGATGGAAGTGTGCCAAGGCAGGATGGGGGGGCGGGCACAACTCTGCTCCAGGAAGGAAAGTTGTCAGCTTGTTGTTAAGTCTAGAACAAAGGCAACATTAATCCTAAGCTGTAACCTCCAAGAACAACTTAATTCTAGGGATCTTTTGTAAAGGAATGGATATACTGAACATCTGTGCTGATAATATTAAAACAGCAATAAATGTAAGCAAAGTAATGAACATCTAATAAGTGTATAAAAGGCAGTAAGGATACATAACCTTCACTAACCTCATTCAACAGAACTCATCATTCCTTCCAAGCTGAGAACATCACTCACCTTTACTCACATCTATTGGAACACTCACAAAACATGAAGCTTTCCTTGACCTAGATATGAAGCATCAGAATCAATCACAATGAACCACGTGACCACAAACCTGTTTTTCTTTGACAAAAATAGTAACAGGGAAGCAGCCAACAACAACGAAAAATACAACACCACTCAACCCAACTGAGAAGGAATTTTGCCAAAGCTAGATTGGTAATGGGTGTCACTTCATAACAGTCCAGGCCTTGCATCACATTACATCACCATCATTACCATCACCAAACAACAAAAGCTCCCTCACACCCGTTCTTTAATAGTTGTAGTACTTTTTGTAATGCAAATGACACTGTAATGAACTTTATAAATCCCATTTCAGACTGACCCAACACTGTACGCCCCAAGAGTATCCGGACCATAAATTGTGTTGGCTTGGAGTGCCTTACAGTGCCATCACCTCGGCACTAACCATCACACACCCGACACATCACCACCTTCCTCCGACTAGTATGTTGGCACCACACTGGCACCTCCCCGTCAATAGCAGACACAAGCAAGGTAAACTTAATATAATACTTTTTTCCTGCATACTTCAGGTAACGAAGTGTAAATTATATATATATGTATGTATCGTACAAAACTAGGAATTTTTTCACTATAACTTAAGGATAACAGTCAAGCTGCCTTATAAGAACAAACCAAGATACACAAGTTATGTATCAAAACTTAAACATTCACTGAGGAGACTTAGGTGAAGTTCCAATAGATTGATGTTCCTTATGACTCCCTTCACATCTTCATCAATACTTGCAATACTTTAGAAAATTAGCAACAGGAGAGAGATTAAATTTCTTCCCCATCAACTTCACTTACATGTCTGTAATATCACTGTAAATCTTTTTTTCATACAAGCTTAAATATATCCTGCCAGAGATAAAGTACTCCATTTCTCATTTGGCAACAGGCAAAATACTATTGTTAGTGCATCACCGCAGACAGTAACAGCAGCAGTGGTAGGCAGAAAACAAGCTCGTCTCTCTTGTCTCTGTTTAGGTGGGTGTGAAGGCAGCACAGCGCCACGCACACCTACCATACGCTGCCACCTCACTCACTCACTCACTCGTGTCTTCTCGCCTCCACCACAATTGAAGGCAAAGAATCTTTATTAAAAATGTACAAACTTCCTGACCCACATCACATGGCAGATTTGAAGTATATATAAAACACTATTACACTCACAAAGCATAATAAAGAGCATTCAACATGTCTGCCACTGTGGCTACGACTTGCAGTGCATAACAATTAACATTATAACTTTGGCAATTACGAACCCACAGCCACAAGTGCACGGCGGGTCCACAGTAACTTCTGGCAGGCATTTTGTGACATTGAATTATGAGTTACGGCACCTTCTCAAGTACGTCCTTGGAAGCCTTGCTAAACATTCAATTTGGCTTAAAAGTACACAACACATGAAGTGAGTAACATCGTTTATAAATAAATTTTCATTCAGATTTCTTCTCTCTAAACTTTACAGCAGCATTGCCAAACTATCTCTGTGACTTGAGAGTCTTTAAACTACACTCCAGCTTTCAGCGTGAAGCTGCAGACACAAACAATGGTTGTAGCATAATTTTGCAAACTTCTCTTTCCTTACAAATAGGAATCACTCAATAAGCAAACTCTAAAGGGGCTATTACACCAGGCTTACTTCCTTTCAGTGTACACTATGTTTTGGGAAGAAGGGGAAGGTGGTGGTGCTGAGGGCGGCTGTGTGGATGCAAATGGAACAGTGCAGGAGGTGAAGACAAGGGAGCGTGTAGAGGCATTCAAGAAAGGGTGTGTTGGGTAGAAGTGCAACACACCTGGAAGCAGTGTGTGGGTGTGATTGGATGAAGTGAGTACAGGTGAAGGTGAGGAAGGTTGTGCATTCAGATGATTTGGATAAGTGGTGAGAATGAATGTGTTGAGAGAGTATACAGGAGTGAAGTGGAAGAGCAAAATGCAAGAGTAAGAGTATTTGAAGGAGAGTAATGACAGGTGTGACCTTGAACCCACAGTACGGGAATGTCACCACAGGGAAAGATAGAGATTCGCAGCGTGTGGTCCCCTTAGAGAGGAGTCCCTAGAGTGTACCAAGGCATCAGAGGTAGATAGTAAAGGTGAGGGAATGACAAGTAGAGCATGTTTACAAAGAGTGTGGATGAGTATGGTGGATGCCAAGTGGAGTGGGAGGATGAGGCGTTAAAGTATGTGAGAAAGTGAAGGAGAATGAGATGACCAGAACATGAAAGGAAGTAATGTAGGATAGGATTAAATGGAGATTCCCTAAGGACTCCCTGGTGACGCGTCCTTAGATATAGGCATCAAATATAGATAGGACATGTGACATTGTGTGTTCCAATACAATACATAGTGATACAGACAAAATAATGACCATCTGTTTCTAATACTTTTTATGTTTCCTTCTCATTAGCACATCACTGGCCAAGAGAACGGGAGCAGCACTGTTTTCTGCCTTCATTGGGGATACTGTAATATTATTAAGGTGATGACAGTTTGTAGTTGTATAGAACAGCCAGGTGACAGATTACCATTAGCTGAAGCAAGTTAATGTTACTAAAGAATTTGTTGCTATCTATTCTATCTATTAATCTGTGACGTCTTAATCCCTCCAGTAAGATCGTCCCCACTTACTCCTATCTATACATAGTCTCTGTTTGTTCAAGTGTTTCCCATCTATCACCATCTCTTACTACCCTTTACTACTTCACCTTATCCTTCCTATCTTCCAACTGACTTCCCTCTCCTACTCAGACCCTCGGATTCCACTCTCATACACTTCCTTCACAAACTCATCACATCATCCTTTCAGTATGACCAAACCACCTCAATGTATTTTCTTCACCTAATCCTATACACTTTACACCACACTTCCCTCCCTTGGCATGAGTTCGTACACCTCATCTGTGCCTCATCAATCTTATACACTTCCATCTTCCTATCTTGTCACACCAGATAACTCTTTTCCTGCCTCTTGTCTACATTGTTTGCCAGGAAATGTTTGCCTGTGTAATAGCCCCGAGAACTGTCTTTATAATTTGCTGATACAGCCAACAGGTTCACATGCCAGCATAATCTGGATACAGTTTTGTTATAATTAGTCTTTCCTTACTGGAAATTCTGGGAAACAGCAGATGAATAATGGTGTGAGATTCATTATCTGACAATGATATCAGTGACTAAGGCCAAACCTCATCCAAGAACTATTAATGTGTGAAGAATTAAGTGTATAATTTGGTCCAGTGAAGCACCGTGTGTGTTGGTGCCGTGGGTCAAGGTGCAACTCTGGCTACCAACACCTTAACAGATCTGGATGGCATCTAAGGACTCAGACCATCAAAATACACCTCTAACTCTGTATTAATAAGTATTTGTTAAGTAGCTACACATTGCACGAAATGAAAGTCTATGAATGATAACATAATGATAATTGAAGTGTTGTAATACATAACAGAACTGATGATGAGGTTTGGCAATCTAATGTTTCCCTTAATTTCTACCATGTATATATTTGATCACCTCTAGTGCACCTCTTTTATATGTAAGATGTATTTATATGATTACATAGTTTTAGCACACATATTACCATAAAATTGACGCCATTAATTTTCTGCAGTCCACTAGGAGTCTTCAATGGAAACTGATTATATTCATATCCTTCTTGAACTTTCAGGAAATGTAGCTTCATGTTAAGGATCAAAAGATTCACTTATCCATGGAAAATTATCAAAAGTTTCATCAAAATCATTTTCATCAAGAGGAGAAAAATTATTATTACTTGATAGCAAAGCACCATTAATAATATTATTCTTACCCACCTTCACCTCAGGCCTTAGAGGCGGCCGTGAGCCTTGCCTCGTGCTGCCACCACCACTGCTCAAGTTACTTTTCTTGGGTGTACTCGTGACCAAATCACAGAAAAATTCTTCAGTTATGTTTTCACACTGTTCAAGGAAACTTTCTTTCAGCTGCATGGTCTCGGACTTACCTCTCCTGCTGCTGGCCCCTGTGTTGGGGGCAGGCCGGGGCAGCACCGTCTGAGCCTCCTTCAGTCTCCGCTGACTACTCAGGAACTCCTCGCTGGCACACTTCTTGTACACGCCGTTCATGCCACTGATCACATTGGACGCTACGTTTTCAGTGGTACGCGCTGCGGCCTCAGTGTGTTCTTCCTCATCCTGGCCGCCCCTCCACTGCTGCCGCCGCTGTCCCCGCACATTGACCAGCAGCGGTGAGACGGCCGTGGGCAGGGCACTGGCACTCACAGCACCCTGGGACCGTGCCCGCCGGGGTGGGTGTCCGGTCTGGCCCCGGGCAAGCCTCAGCAGTGGACTCTGGAGGAGAGGCACGGCCGCCCCGTTGTGTCCCCCGGCCGACACACTCTTGACCAGGGAGTCGTGGTGACCCAGGCGGCCAGGGTGCAGCAAGGGTGAGCTGGCTGAACGCTGGCTGGGGTTCCAAGAGGTGTGTGTCTTGCAGGGCGGCCGCAGCATGGAGGGCGTCGGGGACTGGTGGGAGGAACTGTAACTCCGGTTCATGTCCTCATTAACACAAGCCTTGGACTTCTTGGGTGTGCTGGTTAGGCCTCCAAACTCATGGAAGCTCCTCCTTGCTTTACTCTCTATGTACTCCTCCAGTATTTTTCTTGGCGAGATCTGTTGAAAGAAGGTACTTTGGAAAAACAAAAAATGTTACTTAACACACACACACTTTACATGCAAACCCAACTTCAAATGAAAGTGTACACACACACACACACACACACACACACACACACACACACACACACACACACACACACACACACAGTCACACAGTCACACACACACACCAACAGTCACACACACACACACACACCAACAGTCACACACACACACACACACACACACACACACACACACACACACACACACACACACACACACAGTCAGTCACACACACACACACACACACACACGCACAGTCACACACGCACAGTCACACACGCACACACACACACACACAGTCACACACACACACACACACCATCCATGACTAGCAGGAAACAATGAGTTGCTGCATCATTCCACAACTAAGACACACCTTCCTGTCCTTGACCTCCTCAAAGTCATAGTTAGTGAACAGTTCTTCTCGCTGGAGCTGGTAGAAGGAGTGCAACCGGGATCTTGGGTCACGGTTGAGCAGGCTGATGATCACTGAGCGCATGGGGGGTGAGGCGTTCTCAGGGGGCTCGTAATCACACTTGGACACAGCCTGGTTCATGGTGATGTGGTCGTCGAACCCACTCACGGGATACTAAGGAAAGGAACCAATCAAAACAATGGACAACACAGTATTATGATTATAAACTCCATTTTACTATATATACAAGGTGATAATTCTCACATACTCAAAAAATTGCCAAGTAGTTTTTTGACTTTCGGTCTGTAATAAAGTCTGAAGAGTAAGATAACTTGCAATAAAGTATATACAAAAGGATCACATGTATATAAAATTGTACAACAACTGACATGAATAAAGGTTATGACATACGTTGAGTTTATATTCCAAACCTGTGACACCGAACAACAAAACATAATTACCCATCCACCCACCCACTCACTCACTCACTCACTCACTCACTCACCTGGCCGGCCAGCAGACTGTAGACAATAATGCCGAGAGACCACCAGTCCACACTATGACTGTACTCCTCTCCACTCAACACCTCGGGAGCTGACACACAAGAATTAGTATTATCTTTACGGTGAAATGAGGGTTAAAAAAAAAAGATATATTAAAAAGCTGTTGAAAGGATGTAAGAAGACTGTGTGTGAGGTGGGAAGGTATAGTGTTTTTGGGAAATACATGAAGGATGGAAGTTAAAATATAGCACAAAGAATGATGGGAAGAAAGAGTGCAAGAGGAGTAATAATCTATAACACAAGAATATAACACTAATAATGTTTTGGTGACACTATGACAAGCCTAACACTAGCCTTATGTAGTTGATATTTAGATACATACTCTGATCACTAGAGGGTGTCAGCTGATGGTCTTAAGGTTGTGAGGTTAACCCAAACACAACTATATAGTGAATACCTACCTAGTTTGAGAGGTTTATTTAATTATTTATTTATTTATTTACTTAATCGTCTATTTATTTCCCTCCCTCCCTCCCTCCCTTCCTTCCTCCACTCACCCATGAACTGCAGAGTGCCACAGATAGTTGATGTTCTGCCTCCATAACTGAGCCACTTAGCCAGACCAAAGTCAATCATCTTAATGTGACCGTTCGCATCGAGGAGAATGTTTTCCATCTTGAGGTCACGGTAGATTATACCAGCGTTGTGCAGGAAGTCTGGACAGGAGATAAAGTTATTGCTCTTATTTTTGGTTTATCAGTGGCAGTATAATCTCTCTCTCTTTTTTTCTCTTTCTCTCTCTTTCTCTGTGCATCCAGGAAAGCTTGAAGACATCATTGGAAGTAGATATAAGAGGTGAGTAGACCAATGCACTGCCTGGTATATGCTGCTCAATTGTAACACTAAAAAGCTGATGTGAAGATGTAGATGGTTCACAATACTTCCCACACACACACACACACACACACACACACACCCACACACCCACAGCAGCAGGAGAGAACAACAACAACAACAACAACATAGACATTGACATCATCAATCTTACCAAGTGCAAGTGCTATTTGTGCAAGGTATATCTTGACGAGGTTCTCAGGCAGGCGTCCCAGTGACCTCCACAGCTGCTGGAGTTCCCCGTAGCTCACAAACTCTGTCACTGATACACAGACGGAGACACAAGGGTGAGGACGCAGACTCTCCTACACAAAGCACTAATACTACAGTCATGATGTTGAAGAGGGAGTTGCTGTGTGTGTAGAGTGATCGGATGTGCTGATAACTTTGCATAAATTCAAGTTTACGGTGTGTGAAATTGAAGTTTTATCATGCCTCAAATTTACAAGAACTATTTTTTTTTAACGAGTATGAATATCAATGTGTGGAATGGTATTAACAATGATTTCAATTGGATGTGAATGATGTGTTGAAATGTTGACCAATCATCGTGCTTTGGGGTAACATTACGTGAGGACAGGTTGGAGGTACATCTTGACACTCAAACATCTCACACTACTACCCTTATGAAGCTAAGGAATGTATCACTCTATCAAATGTATCGTGTAATTAACAAAACTATCATTATTTACAAAAGCTGTTACATGTCACAAAATAATTACAGTGTGAGACTCATTACACATACAATTTGTTGAGGCTTGGATTACTGTAGTAGTTTGAGTTTCCTTAAATAATACTACAACTACATATATACTGACTGAGCAAAACTATAATTTCAAGTTAACTATACCATCTACGGCTTTTTTTTATAACATTATATATTGGGAAAAAAGAAAAGAAAAGTGCTATTGGCTCTAAATACATCTACCACATCATACCCTGAAATAAAAAAAAACGGACACCATAATTAACAGTAAGTGGAGGAATGATGACTTTATACTCACTAACGAGAAGGAGTTTTCGCGTCTGCCAGAAGTGTACGAGAGGTGTGATGAAAGGGTGATGACTACATACATGCTGAATCATCACCTCCTGCTTCACCTGGCCCACAGCATCCAGACTACACACCTGCAACACCACAGCACTCACCACACAGCAAGGAAAAGCACAACACTAAACACTAACACTCGGAAAGACGTAGAAATGGGTGGGGGAAATTTTTTGTAAGTGTAAGAATCAATGGAAATTAATGGAAAGAATATGTGAAGTTATGTACATGTTTTATGAGGAGGATAATAGGGATGATGATGATGATAGGACATAAAGGGAAGGAAAGGTGGAAGGATGTACAGAAGGAGTAAAGATGGGAGAAGAGGAAGACGGATAAAGAGAATGAAAGTGAAACAGAAGTGGTGACATTAGCCTACCTGTGACTTCGAGAGGACCTTCATGGCATATTCCTTGTTAGAGATGGAACATTTTACATGAAACACTTGGCCAAAGGCTCCTCGGCTAATTTCTCCTAAGAACTGAAAGCAGGAAATTAAAACATCATTATTCGAACATTCACAAAATAAGACAAAGAAAGAACCAAAACTGTACTGCACAATAAATCTAAGTCACTGCTACTGTTATTGTGGAAAAAATTTTGAATACACTCTTAATTAAGCATACTAACTATAGGGTTAAAATAAGCTTGTGCTGTTGTTGTTATCATTTTCTTCTAAATATGAGTGACCATATTTTGTGACTTACGAGGCAGTGAAGAAATGCATAGATTTAGGAAGTCAAATCTAAGAATGAATTTATTTTTGACTGACACCACAAAAAATTGTCTGATACAGTAGTGATTGGCTGACCATCAGAACACACTGGGAATGTATAATGTATAATACTCCACATCTCACCATGACCAACATAACAGGTGTCTACGCAGTGCTATAAAGTTATCATTTTAAAGATAACACTATCTATCACTCCCAACAAGACCAATGGCAGGTATTAAATCAGATAACACTCTTAGACACATCACTTCATTATGTTATCATCCAATAATTATAACGTCTTCAAGGTGAGAGTAATATCAAGGGAAGTCAATTAATCACAAAATATGGTACCATGCTCAGCTAACCTCTAACCACAAGACAGATGCAGAATAATGCAACGCACCTCGGCACACATCATGCTTTTCTGTTCTAATCATCTCTATACATCATGTCACTTCCTAAAACATGAACATACTTACAATCAGCTTCAACTTCTCTTCTATACCAACAGGAAACTCGGGTAGGAATAGAGCCTCGGTCTGCGCCACGGGCCACACCGTCTTGCTGTGGGCGTATTCATTCTCTAGTGTTGACTGATGCCATCTAAACAAACAAAATAACAACAATAAAAACAACAAGCATATAAGAAACATACACTCAAAACACCTCAACTAAATTTGGATAATACGGAGATAAGGTTAGACTTGTTTCTTTTTTTTTTTTTTTTTGCTTTAACAAGTTTCCATAAGTTGATATATATTGCATGATATTCTGCAATCTTAATGCTATCTGACATGTAAGTATTAACCTCGGGAGAACACGCTAATGTTATCTCCATATTATCCCTTAAATTTCCTTAATATATGTTTAGTATTCATCAACTGGTTCTTAAGTATAGAGCAAAAGGGACACAAGTGATCACCTCTTCCTTGAGACTCTGGTCCAAGGTCGTCGGTTCACCTCACTGACCGGAGCCGACACGAAGGAGATCACAGAAAGGCCACTTAAGACAGAGAAGCGATGGGTCAAGTTGGTTGCGATGTGCACGAGACTAAACTGTAAGGAAGGAAGGAAGGAAGGAAGGAAGGATGGAAGGATGAAAGGATGAAAGGATGGAAGGATGGAAGGAAGGAAGGAAGGAAGGAAGGAATGCAATGTATGAGTTATTATTCTATGTAAGGAAGGACAGTTTAAGTAAATGTTTCAATGAGTAGAATTAAGTCAATGTTTTGGAATTATTGTGTGTGTGTGTGTGTGTGTGTGTGTGTGTGTGTGTGTGTGTGTGTGTGTGTGTGTGTGTGTGTGTGTGTGTGTGTGTGTGTGTGCATGCGTGTGTGTGTGCATGCGTGTGTGTATGTACGTGTGTGCACCACGTACGCACATACCTCCGATAGGCTTTGTCGGTGGCGTAGTGGAAGGCCCCGCCCCCCCTGCCCGCCGCCCTGCCTCTTGGCTAGCACGCCGCCCATCAGCACGGCCGCACCCACCCTCCTGGTCCACCTTCACCACCTCCTCCACTCACACAAGTCATCCTCATGTCAGTGGAGTGAGTGTCGGCTCGCCTTCATAAGCAGGGCTGAGCTGGTAAATTGTTGTCCATCTTCGATTTACGTTCGATTTGTTTACATCGTCAGCAGACACAAGGGATCACGAGGCTAAAAGTAATATTAACAGTATGTAAGCTATTATTAGGTAATGATGTAATGTGAATATTGTTATTATTTAAATACAATATTCAAAATCATCTTTTGCTATATATAACATGATGATGATATCATATGCTATTACCAGCAATGTTTTAGCTACCATAACTTATATCAAAAGTTTAAAGAAAATTATGTGTTATTCATTAAATATCATGGTTAGTAAAGTTTTCTTATATATTTCAATATAGACATATTATTTCCATTATTATTTTATCCTCCGTAGCCCGCCTGGTTCCCTCGCCTGTGACCTTTCTGTAATAAAACTCACCTTGACTTAACTGGTCTCATCACTGATCCTTATTAATCATTACACAAGGTTATTACAATCAACACAATTGTACTTCAACACACCACCACCACAATGTATCCTGAAACACTTTTTACTTCCCTCTAAACGCAAGCAAATAATGTGTTTTCATTCTTCGGCGAATTAAAAAATATATTCAACCTATCAATATATAACCTTTAGAATGTAATGTTAAAACGTGAAGCAAACCAAAAAGAAATACAGTTGTTTCTTTCCTTAAAACACAAGATATATCACTCTCAAAACACCAGTCATTCTTTTTTATATAAGCAGCGACAGATGGTGCGCTAATACGACAATGAATAACAATAATACTAGAAATTAACACAATACTTATACTTACATGACGCTACAAACTTATAAAAGCACAAAATAATAAATCCTGAACGTTGGAAAGTAGAGAGGAAAGATATAAGAGAGAAAAGGAGGGAGAGTAAGCCTGGAGGGAAGTTTGAACGGAGAGAAAAGTAGAGGAAAGAGGAGGTGGAAGAGAGAATTTATGGTGGTACGCAAGATTTGAAAGAGTACTGGAAGAGGGGGAAGGGGGGGTAGGGAGGGGAAGGGAGGGGAAGGGGTGTGTGGAGAAAGGGAGAGGGAGGAAGGTGTATGAGGAGGAGGAGGGGGTGAGGGAAGGGGAGAAGCGAGGTATATATAAGAAGATGAAGAACTGCGAAGTACTGTCTCACTAGCGTCTTGTACACGTTCAGTATGCTGTTCTGTGTGTGTGTGTGTGTGTGTGTGTGTGTGTGTGTGTGTGTGTGTGTGTGTGTGTGTGTGTGTGTGTGTGTGTGTGTGTGTGTGTGTTATATATGATAGAAAAACGTGGGATTACACCGTTTATATGGATATCAAATGAATCTTTTGGTTCATATAATTTCATTCTTCAATAAGATATGAAAACAAATATTATTAACTTTTACATCTCACGAAACAATTTATTAAAAAAAAAAAAAACGTATAGATAAACAATAATAACATTGATAACTGAAGTGAGTGAATGTGTAAAGATGAAGTGTAATGAAAATAAGGAGGATAAGGAGGAAGGAAATAATGAAAATGTAATAAGTGTTTAAGTGAAAGTTTTGTGTAGAAAATGAGAGAAAGTGAAACTAAGGAATAATTATGCAAATAAAAACAATGAGAGAGAGAGAGAGAGAGAGAGAGAGAGAGAGAGAGAGAGAGAGAGAGAGAGAGAGAGAGAGAGAGAGAGAGAGAGAGAGAGAGAGAGAGAGAGAGAGAGAGAGAGAGAGAGAGAGAGAGAGAGAGAGAGAGAATTTGACCAAAGTATTATAATATCTAATGATTATGACCCTCTAGCAGTGAAAAAATACATTATGTAGAAAAAACCTGTGACAAAGACCATTGATCAAAAAAGAAAGAAAAAAACGAAAACCCAAAGAAGAGAGAAAAAGTAAGAAGAGAATTTCTTTCCTCCCCTGTCCCTCTTTCTCTCCATCTCTCCTCTACGTCCCTCCTTCCTTCAGTCCCTCCTTCCCTTCCGTCCCTCCCTCCCTTCCTTCCCAACTGAGCTGCATCGTGTTGAGGAATTAAGGAAGAAGGAAAATTTTAAATTCAAGGTTAAATTAAGCAAGAAAAACAATTGTACGTTTCAGAATACAAAATAAGTTCCTTTAAATTTATATTTTGTGAAGTTTTTTTTTCTTTCTTTCTTCTTGATGTTGAATAAAAAGATAAGAAAAAGAAGTTTGATGGATTATATGATGTTAGTTTTTATTACAAGGTTATATTGGTGTTTAGTTAAATATACAAGTCATTTTTCGATTATCTGGACTTAGAATATTAATCGAATTGAATTGGAATAGAAGAAGACAATATTTGATGTGTTATTTTTCAGGACAGTGAAGATGAAAATGATGATGATGATGATAATGATGATGATGATGATGCCCGCCCTGCTTGCCGCCCCCCCTTCCCTCCTCCACCTCTTCCCTGCTTACTGCTGCAGGTGGAAATATTCATTCTGTTGCTCCCTCTTCCAACGCCCTGGTAAGCTCCTCCTCCTCCTCCTGTTTCCTCTATTTCCTCCCTCCTCCTCCTCCTCCTCCTCTTCCTCCTCCTCCTCCACCTCCTCCACCTCCTCCACCTCCTCCACCTCCTCCTCCTCCTCCTCCTCATTATGTTACTTCCTTGCTTTTATAACCTGTACATTTCCTCTCTTTTATCCTTCTATCTATTCATCGTTCTCTTCTTCCTCTTCTTTTTCTTTCTTCTTCCTCTTCCTCATTTAATTTTTATCTCAGATCTATCTCATATATCCTCTGCTTTATCATCATCTTCGTTTCCTCCTCTTCGTTATTATTTTACTCCTCCTCTTCTTCTTCTTCTTCTTCTTCCTCCTCCTCCTCCTCCTCCTCCAGGTGTAATTTTTTCGTCAACTTTCACCTGCTTCCTTTCTTACCTGTTGTGGTGACTAGTAATAGATATTCTCTCTCTCTCTCTCTCTCTCTCTCTCTCTCTCTCTCTCTCTCTCTCTCTCTCTCTCTCTCTCTCTCTCTCTCTCTCTCTCTCTCTCTCTCTCTCTCAACTGTACGAATGATAATAATAATAATGATAATAACAATGACAACACCAATAATAATAATAATAATAATAATAATAATAATAACAATAACAAAGCTATGAAAATTACCGTATCACCTTCCAATTTTCCCTTCCTTCCCCTCCTCCTCCTCCTCCTCCCTCACATCCTCCCGCCCACATCCTCCCGCCCACAATACCCCGTTTTCTGTTGCGTTAATGAGTCTGTGTAGGCGGGGCGGGGGGGAATGGGCGTACTTGGGGTGGAAGGAGTGTTAAAAGTTAGTACTAAGAGGATTGGGAATGAAGGGAAAGTGGAATGGTAGTTATAATGTGGAAGTGATTGGTAGTTTTCGGGTATGTGGAGAGAGAGAGAGAGAGAGAGAGAGAGAGAGAGAGAGAGAGAGAGAGAGAGAGAGAGAGAGAGAGAGAGAGAGAGAGAGAGAGAGAGAGACAGAGAGAGATACGAAGGAAGAGAAGGAAGGAGAAAGAATTTAAGGAAGATAGGAAGAAACGGAAGGAGGGAAAGAGAAAGAAATGTTTATGGAAGAAAGAAAAGAAAGAAATGGAAGGATAAATATGATAATGGGAATGAAAAAAGAAACTAAGGAAATATATTGAAGAAAGATAGTGAGGGAAAAAAGTATATGATAAAGGGAGGGAGGAAGGAAATATATGGAAAAAAGGGAGAAGGGAGGAAGGGTGAGAAGGAGGAAGGTTGAAGAGAAGAAGGATTGAGGGGAAGGAGGGAGGGAGGGAGGGAGGGAGGGAGGCATTACAAGTTGAGGGAGAGGAAAAATGGGAGGTAGGGAAGGGAGGGAAGAAGGTGGGGAGGAAGGGAGGAGGAGGAAGGAGGAAGGAGAGAAGGAGGGAGAGAAAAAAATGTGGGTGGAGGAGGAATGGCGTTTTTTGAGAAGGGTGACCGCAGGGCCTTGCAAGGGAGGGAGAGAAGGAGAGAAGGAGGGAAGGAGAGAAGGAGGGAAGGAGGGAAGGAAGGAGGGAAGTCTAGTTTGACAGGTAGTGATGTCATCTCAAATTACGATCACACACACACACACACACACACACACACACATACACACACACACACACACACACACACACACACACACACACATACAGATGGTAGTACATACACTGCTATTACTACAAGGAGGAGGAGGAGGAGGAGGAGGAGGAGGAGGAGGAGGTCGAGAGGTCAGGAAGAAAGTAAGAGTGGAGTGAAAGTTAAATAAGGCAAGTCTCTCTCTCTCTCTCTCTCTCTCTCTCTCTCTCTCTCTCTCTCTCTCTCTCTCTCTCTCTCCCCCCCCCCCCCCCCCCCCCCCCCCCCGTGTTGCTGTACTAATGAGGGGAAGGAGAGGGGGGAGGAGGAGAGGAAGGAGGAAACCTGCTACGTGTCTCCCTCAGTTGGAGGTAATAAGAGAGAGAGAGAGAGAGAGAGAGAGAGAGAGAGAGAGAGAGAGAGAGAGAGAGAGAGAGAGAGAGAGAGAGAGAGAGAGAGAGAGAGAGAGAGAGAGAGAGAGAGAGTCATTAAGTACTACCAGGAAAAGCAGGAAAAATGAAAATAATATGAATAGAGCATCGAGAACAATGAATGAAGAGGAGGAGGAGGAGGAGGAGGAGGAGGAGGAGGAGGAGGAGGAGAAGGAGGAGGAGGAGAGGAGGAGGAAGAAGAGAAGAAGGAAGAAGAGGAGGAGGAAGAGGATCCCACATGTAGAAGAGTAACAGTTAACATGCTAAAGAAAATTAAATCAAAAAAAACAGGATAATATGAAAAAATAATAATACGCATTTCATTTTGACTTAACAGTAAAAGAGAAGAATTCATTTTTCTCCTCTCGCATTGACCGTTGATGATCGTTACGTCAAGGGAAGATATAATGGCCAAAGTCATTAAAAAGTCAAGTGATAGTCTACCTTACCCTGTTATTTCTTAAGGGTGCACCATACCATTACTTAAAACCTTTAGGAAAACGTGCCTATAACATTATCTAAATACATATATATTTTTCTAACTTCATTTCTTGTAACGTAATATAATCATCTAACAAATATATCTTTCTATTAATATTTATGAGTTTAAAATTGCTCTCTATATAAATATACTCTTTTTGATAATATATAGTGATAAAATTAATTGTTATATATATTTATTTGCAATATGTGTCGTGATAGCAAGCTCACTGGGTTCGTGGAAACCGTGGCCTCAGCTCACTAACGAAGGACTCAACCCAGACCAGCTGCAGAATCTTCGGCAGGAGAGACGTGAGCGAAGAGAGAGACACAGAGACAGACAGTTCAATCGAGACACCAGGAGAGGGAAACATTAATATTTCCTCTGTACTACATCGTCAACAACTACGTCACGTCTCTATCTTCTACACTCTACAGGACGAACCCCGATAAATAATGTAGAGAGACAGAGGGAGAGGGAAACATTAATATTTCCTCTTCACTACATCGTCAACAACTACGTCACGTCTTCATCTTCTACAGGACGAACTAGAGTAAATAATGTACAAGAGACAGAGAGAGGGGGAAACATTAATATTTCCTTTGTACTACATCGTCATTCTCTGCGTTAACCTTCCCCAAGCCGGCCATCACTTGCCTTAAACACATCACTTCTCCCTTACAACCTTCCCTTAGCCTACTATTTCACACGCACGGCACCACTTCCATCCATCATCACTAAGAGAAAATGATTGTGGGTCCTTTCATCATAGAACCTCAATATCAGTTCACACACACCTTGCATTACACTACTATAACCACACACACACCTCTCACCTTGACTTGCTTTCCCTCCCACTCTCTACTCTCACTGTTACTCCAGCTCTCTCACTGCTTCTACTGCTTCGTTCTGCCTTCTATACCCTCCATCCACCTCTTCCTCCTCCTCCTCCTCCTCCTCCTTGGTTTGATGGGTTGCCACTCCGCTTCCTCTCTCTCCCTCTAGGGTTCAAGGTGTCCTGTTGTGTATATGAGGAGGAAGTGCTGTCTCTCCCGCTATTATTTTGATGATTATATAATGTATAGTCGTCATTTCTTACTTGACTGTTGTAACCTACAGCTCATCTCGAATAGTTGACTTGTTTTTCTATTAATTATTTTCTTTCTGTTTACCGTTAACTACTAGCTTAGTTAATAATTTGTTTCGCTGACACAAGTTACGAGAAAACTCCACAATGGCTCTATAATCAATTCAAAGTGATACATTTAATTAATTTAGTCGTCGTCAGCAAACTTGTCTTCCTCGTCGCAGCGCCCCGGAACCACTTCAAGACCACGTGATAACAGCCTTGTTTACGATGATTGTAACTACGACACACGCTAATCACAGCAACTAATGATGATCCTGCTTATGGCAGTATATATATATACATTTTTAAAGTGGTTCGAGTTTTTTTTTCCTTCTTCATCGGATACGAGTGACGAGTTTTTACTATGTGTGTGTGTGTGTGTGTGTGTGTGTGTGTGTGTGTGTGTGTGTGTGTGTGTGTGTGTGTGTGTGTGTGTGTGTGTGTGTGTGTGTGTGTGGAGGTGAAAGGTGCAAGACGTGATGGGAACCTTGATGCGTTCACCTTGACTCTGACTTTTGAGATGCCGAGAAGGAAATTACATCTAATAACCCACTCAACACTCACACACTCAAGGAAATAGTCACATCGTAAATAAACCGTCTTGGGGAAGTGTTAGGTTAGGTTAATGTGGGAGGCTGATGTCACCTTGGGATCCCTGCGCTACGAGCCTAAACTCTTACTGCAGCCACGTATTAGCCTTCATATGTTTTATTTACGTTCCTCGTTTTGTGTGTTATATACTGTCAAAATAAATGTCTTTTCTATATACTGAGTTTCTATTTAACTTATCCTACGAAACGAAATCAGAGGTCCTAGTTTTTTTTTTTTGCTTTAACAAGTTTTCGGTAGTTGATATATATTGCATGATATTCTGCAATCTTAATTCTATCCGACATGTATTAACCTCGGGAGATGTTAATATTATCTCCATATTATCCCAAAGAGGTTATACATTCCTGCATTAATTCAAGTGACGTCCTCGCACTTTTAACAGACTCAATGACCTACTCTACTCTCCCCTTTACCCTTTTAAGCAGCACCAGCCACCACGCCTCACGCCGCCTCCTCGACACCTACTAAACACTACTCTAACAAATCACTAAATGGCAACACGTATGGACAAGGTAAAGGTCGTTTAACACCTGCTTCGAAACATTAACACTTTGCTTCAGACTGTATAATATTCATGGTGTGACCTTCCTCAGGGTCAGCTGGTAGAAGGCGTGTCAGACTAACTCAACTTTCACTATTGTTGAATTCCCGTTTCAACCCACTACTTGGCACCTCATTGACGCTGCTTCTGAATCATGTTCGAACCTGTTTAACTATGATTCGAAGCACTTTTGAATACCACACACCATACTTATATCACACATTCATACCAGGATACAATATATAAACTTACTTTTTTTTTACTGGACTCATTGGTTGTTTCTTAGGCAGTTTTTAAAGTGGTATCCTCCCTCACTGGGTCTGAAGGTCGGCGGCGAGATGAGGAGACGCACGTCCTGTCCCTCACAAGGTCAGCAACACACTGAGACCACTCACACAAATACAAGAGGCAGGGATTCCACGAGTATATATATATTTTTTTTACCCTAAATGATGTTTGGAACACTCATTAAAACATCACACTTACAAATGCTTAACAAGTTTTATTTTACATTATATTACAGGAGCATAAAGTTCTTTTTTTTTATGTATTTCATTCCATTACTTTATGAACCAAAACAATATTTAATTTAGATGTAAAAAAATATTCAGTGCGCAAAACAAAAAACAAAACAAAAACAAAACAATACTAAACAAAGCATGAAGAAGAAAAACAAAACAAAATACATGATAAATTATACATGGATGGTGCAACTTAAATTAATTATTATATTTTCACCAGACATAGGAAAACACAAACACAAATCAGGAAGGTAGATAGGATAACGTGAGGCTTTTCTTTCATTATATATATAGAGATTAAGTTAACATTATCGCAGACTTCAAAAAAACTGTCTCAACGATGGAAGAGGAGCCAGCAGGATACTTGAGCCACAGAGAGGAAATACAAATTGAGTCTTTCCAGTGTGAATAAAGGATAATATTTAGTAGTCCTTGTGCATCCTAACACGGCAGCAGTGAAACATTACACCCTAACAAATCCTGACACTGCTTGGTTAGGTATCCTTGTGTGTGTCAGTGTGTGTG
This sequence comes from Cancer borealis, assembly GCA_036785275.1. Taxonomy (NCBI): domain Eukaryota; kingdom Metazoa; phylum Arthropoda; class Malacostraca; order Decapoda; family Cancridae; genus Cancer; species Cancer borealis. The sequence continues at coordinate 46,199 of JAXIVD010002433.1, forward strand.
TCTGTATGTCATGGTGATTAGGTAGACGAGCAGAGAGAACTAGTAGGTATGTATAAGTTAAGTTAACATGGGTAGAGTTAGTTATGTGAAGCTGGTCTAGGGATCGATCATACGTATAGTACATGTAATATTGAGTTGTATCATGGTACAGGAAGTCGTGTTTGTGGTACAGTCAGCCACTTTGTACCACAGCACACGCCTTCATCACACTGTTCTGGCTCCTCTCTTTACAGCTGTGGTATTACGGTGCAGCTCTGCCTCACTTCAACACATGTATTACAGCATCACTACACAGCACGGTGACAAGGCTGTGTGTGGTGTGTGTGTATGTGTGTGTGTGTGTGTGTGTGTGTGTGTGTGTGTGTGTGTGTGTGTGTGTGTGTGTATGGCAGAGGATTTGTTGAGGTTCATGTTTTGAATAATGTTTTCACACCAACATGAGATGAGGTTCATGCCTTCACTTGACATGTCAGCCTAATACATGTGTGTTATATATATATGCTTCAGTTTGAATAGGAATAGAACTCTTGAGAACACAAACACAATCACAAATTAAAAACATGTTAAGTTATTTTTGAAACCGTTGCTCAGCCACCCACGTGACACGAGACAACTGGAGGTGGTCACAGCAAACACACATTTTACATTCACTTATTGTGGCATCAAACATTTATATTCATGACTCCAATTATTATCATATTTTGAGGCTGAATTCAAAACCCGAAAGAGTGTTATCATAATGAGTAGCCATGACGTGTATCTATCTTATTTATGTTCTGACTCACATTTAACATGAGCTCATAACTTAGTACAAAACATCAAAGGAACACAATTCAATAACTAGTAATGACAAGGAAAGGATAAACATTCCAATGCAATCCTTGATGATGCCACAAACTTCCATGAAACTATAAAATGTGTGTGTCATGACCATAAATACTAATTCATTTTAAAATCAATAACATCCTAATCACATGTGAATGTGTGATTTCTTGAATAGCGTTACCCTTCACGTAATGGCCAGGCCTTTGAGGCAATCACTGGTACCACAACACAGTGCTAAACACCCGAACACAAAAGGTAATAAACATAATCAGATACAAAAGCTCTCGCACTCTTGAGAGACGAGATGAACCGCACTTGAAAGCAATCCAGTTTTACCAGAACACCAATTACAAACCAAAACAACAAACAGCAGCAGCGGAGTGTGGAGAGTGTACAGCGCGGGACACAAAGACGGAAAGGAAACAGCAGGAATCACTCACACACACACACACACACACACACACACACACACACACACACACACACACACACACAGGAACAGGATCATGAGTCTTCAGTCCCACCACGTCAAGGTTACACAATCGATCGGATCAAACGGATGAAGATGTCACTCTCCTCATGAGAAAGTGGATGAGGTGAGGATGAAGTGGTGATCCCCAAGCCAGTCCAGAGCATCATGCCACCAAGACAAGCACCATCAGCTGGCACTGTCCTGGCTTGGTGACGCCACATCACTTCACCATCACCACCATAAGGGAAATTATTGACTCACAGAAATTTAGAGACACTAGTTTGTGGGACTTATGACTTGGGGACATGAGGAAGGAGAAGTAACACATGCTTTCCTTCCAAACAACTGTAGGAGTTTAGAATTAAGGCATACAAAAAACCAAAAAACAATTTCGGTTAGGCCTACAAACTCGGTGTCGTTCGGCGGTAGTGCCACGAACACCTGACTAGATGATTGTCACTCAGAAAGGATGATCACTAGTACAACGAGGCCGGCGTTAGAGATACGAATGACGACGAATTTCGCACTACTTTCCTAGACTCTACCCGGGTGGTATGCGAGAATGGGAGACGGAAACAATGGATTTTTAACCTGCTTCACATTTCTAAGAGGTTTTCGAGGCAGGGACAAGAGAAGACTGGGAGGAAGGAGTGATTACATGGACATATACACAGAAAACCTGAAGCTGAACCCAAAAAAGCAGCATACAAGTCCTTCCCCTCAGCTGCACCACACACACACATCTACATATGTCTAAAGCTGATATGGTATGTATGAATCTTTGTTTAAAGCTAGTAAATACTTGTGTATTTGGAGATTTTTCGATTTAAAATTAATTAGAATAGCGTAAAAGAGTGATACTTATATTAATGGTGTTTTGACCTTAATCTTATAGAGTTGGTGACACATAGCAATCAGTAGAAGATTCATTATATTATCTTCTGTTTATATTTTGGATTTTCTTTTGTTACCATGAAAAAAAGAGTCAATTGGTTATACATTAATGCAGTTCTTAGTTAATCTAGTAATGTAACAACAAGATAAAACTTCACCATAACCATAACAATGTAACAACTTGTTGAACGTTGTGTTATTCCGTTTCTGTAAAATAGATCTATAACGTGAATTTACCCCAAAATATAAATCTATGTATTCTTTAACTTAATATGAAATGTTTTGAGGATCACCAGCGATGTGTGAGTTACATCAAGTTTTCTGTGTATACAAAGGTTAAAGCTTATGGCAAGAGGGAATGAGTGCCTAAATGGTAGATGTAGAAGGCTAAATAGGAATTATATTTAGATAAAGTTAACTATTGAAGTTTGAGGATGAGGATTTGATACACTAGAATTGAGAAGAGATTATAAATGGCAATGGAGAGGTTATATAAAAATGTCAATCATAGCCAATGAGTCAACCAACTATTTTGTTATAAAATATGTATTGCTAAACTCTGTATGTTCCTTTCTATTCAGATAACACTATAAAAATGTTTAAAAACCAGCTACTTATTAGCAAACATCAACCAATAGCATATATGAAAGACTAGCCTTAACAACCATTAATACAAAAGTAATGGTAATAATTATCACCCTTATTCTGACCCCTTCAACTTTAGGTCACTACCAATTAGTAACAATTTACGATGGATATATAAAAAAAAGGTGACGTTATTAGCTATCTCTGCAGAGGACTGAAAAACAAGTGTGGCCGCAGCATCACATACCGAGCCTTCCTTAAGAAACATTACCAGATTAGAAGAATATAAACTTTCAATCAAAACCAACCACTAAGATCTACAACCTCATGCTAGTAAAAAGTGCCGCTTTAAATATGCTCAGAAGCAATAAAAGCTTATATGGAGGTGAACTGAACGGACAGGATTCTCACGCTCAGGGGACTCAGCTCACTCGGGTCAAAGGGCTGAACGTAAAACAACAACTCTCTCGGGATCCCGTCGGTAGGTCCCTCAGGTGCCTGCAGACCCCCTTCATTAGGAAGACACATTGTCACTCTAGTATTTGTTGGTAAATGCCTTGTGACTATGAGCATTACTTACAAGAGCATCACGAGCCTAGATGTGTGAACTCAACATGAACACTGTGATAACTAGATACGATAATTATTTTATTTTCTCTCTCTCTCTCCCTCTTGATGTGAAGTAGTGAAAGTGAATCTAGACTCACCATACAAGTGACAATGTAAGACAACAACACTTAAACATCATCCGGATTATTGTTTGTAATACGTTTTTCCCTTTTTTCATACTCTTTTCCTTGTTTTGATTGGTGTGTTGTGTTGTCGTTGGTGTGTTGTTGTTGTTGTTGTTGTTGTCTGTCTAATGGTACACCTGCATCGTACTGCAAAGGTTGTCACTGGTTTGCCAACTCTATGCATTAATTAGTAGGGATGAATGAGAAGCAGGGAGGAGGCTGTCACCTTCCTCCTTCATATTACTTAAGGACTTAATTCTAGATATAAAATTAACCTAAACTGATTAATAAAAACATTCCACAGCATGTATGTAGTTGCAAGATCATGTTAAGCGTTTCTACATGTCCTCAAGGGGGTGTGGTGTGCTGTTCTGGTGTGCGTGTATGTGTGTGTATGTGTGTGTGTGTTAAAAGGTGTGTCGGCTTGAGGGTTAACAAGTCATACATGATAACTACATTTGTGCTTTTGATACACATCTTTGATTTCTTCCCAGGTTAAAGGCTTCGGGACATTCCTTCCTCCTCCCTGAATGGCCACGAGTCGTCCCTTTGAGGTGGCCCCTTCCTGAGGTGACTCCTGCACCCCCCCTCCGACGCACCTCACCTCACCTACCTCACCTCTCCTCACCTCACCTCGCGTCTCGTCTTCCTGGATAGTTCAATTTCCATGTGGATTAATTTACTCCTGATAAATATAGTGTATTGAAAGATCTAAATGCCTTAATATAAGTAGTAGTTCCCTGTTGCAGTCGTTGATTTGGTGTGTTTATGTAACAGACTATAATTTACGTCCAACAGAATAAAGATTGGTAGCGTTAATTTACCTTTGGGATAAGTGTGTTGGATTTATACATCGATCCACAACACTTGAGTAAACTTTTCATTCCATCATAACAACGGTGTGAAGAGTGTGTTGGTCTGCCTAGCATTAATATCTACTAATTCCACAGTCATTATTTGCACTGCCATAACAATGTTTACCTTTGCATCACCATTTCGGAATCATTACTTTTAAATACAACATTTTTAGTTTAGTTTCACAAGATGCTTCTCCACCTTACTCTCTCTCTCTCTCTTTCAAAACCACTAACACGGCAAAGCTCATCAGAAAGCTCTATATCAAAATTGGCAGTTAGTTTCTTGTCATCCCACAAACATTCCGTGCACTGCCGAGGCTCCGGGCTGAGTAACTTTGTGCTCAAGGACATGTGCAATAACATATAGCGTGTCACCTTACCACGGGGGCTCTCGAGGAACCCCAACCAGCTGGCTAGTGTTTCCTTGGCCAGAAGCGATGCCAGAGCTACTTGTCTTCCCGGAGCCCTAGCAGGTTCTTGATGGTCTTCTGGGCCTTGGCTAGAGGTGCCTGGGCGCTCCGTGGTTCCTTCAGCACGGAGTGAGGTAGGTTGAGGGCGAGAGGGTCACGCAGTCGCTCCAGGTCCTTGTGGAGTTCTGCCAAACGGTTCTTGAGCATGTTGTATTTGTCCACGTTGAGTCCCACCTTCTTGGCCTTCTTGTGGAAGCTGAGGAGGAACTGTCTGTCCTGTACGTCCGCCAGCAAGAATTCCTGCAATGGTGTTATGGTTAGTTAGTTGGGAGTGCAATAGATTATCCTGCTATTTGTGTGTATTAAATAACCTCACTTGATGATTGTAAGAAATATACTGTTTTCCTGTGTTTTTTGAGTTTTTAATGTCACAGAGAATGAGATCTAAGAGACAGACTATATGTAAAGTACTTTGTGTGTACGTATGTCTGTGTTAGGACATCTCCTGTAATGAAAACTTAAACATAAAAACATTAGTACGACTATAATCCAAGTTTCTTTAATAAAACAAAAACATTAATACTTCAAACACTAAATTGATATAGAAGTTAATGTCTTATGACTTCAAAACCTGTATATATGTTTCTTGAAATAACTCCAGCAGATCAATTTATAAATATTCCACAAAAGGTATTCCTGCTACACTCCTTCCTCCCATAACCACACACGCATCAAATTTACACACTGCGAGACACCTGGACTGAGAAAACCTGTACCTACCCCCCACCCACCTCACCTGTCTGGTCAACACATAGTAGGCGTAAGCTCCAATCGCAGTGCCGTAGGTGACAAAGTAGGTGACAGGCTCCATGATGTCCCATGAGTACTCCCACCAGGTGAGTCTAGCCAGGAACCCAAACTGAAGGGCCATGTAGCCCAGCCCAGCCCAGGCTAGGATGGATGTACGACGCTCAGCTGCCTTCACTAAGTTCTCACGTTTCTGTTATGACGTGGAGAGAAGTTTTGTTAGGTTAGGTTAGGTTCAGCTGCCTTCACTTAAGTCAAATCACGTTTCTGTTATGATGTGGATGGATAGTTTAGTTAGATTAGGTTAGGATGGAAAGCAGGTGAGAGCAGACTTATTAATCACCTCCGTTAAAGAAGTAATTTTTTACTCTGCATGTTTTTAGAAGCATTTTAACAACTTCCTGACAATACAACATCAGGCATTGTATCCTTATGAAACTGTATCAAAATCAGTCCTTATCCTAAAGCTCAACTCCATTACAATAAAGAGTAAAAGCAAATATAAGAGAAAAATGAGTATAATTAGAGAACAATAATGATGATTCTCCATTGGTGTACCCTTTCAAGAGGAGCCAGTTGGTTTTTGAGGTCTTCTATCTGAGCTAAAATGTCCCTCTCCTTCATGATCTGGTGCTGGTCCACGTTGAGGGCCATGTACAGCTTATTCACCAACTGCCTCACGTCACCCATGTCACTCAGCTCCTCCTGAAACACACAC
>JAXIVD010002433.1:55000-60081 GCA_036785275.1 Cancer borealis
GTGTGTGTGTGTGTGTGTGTGTGTGTGTGTGTGTGTGTGTGTGTGTGTGTGTGTGTGTGTGTGTGTGTGTGTGTGTGTGTGTGTGTGTGTGTGTGTGTGTGTGTGTGTGTGTGTGTGTGTGTGTGTGTGTGTGTGTGTGTGTGTGTGTGTGTGTGTGTGTGTGTGTGTGTGTGTGTGTGTGTGTGTGTGTGTGTGTGTGTGTGTGTGTGTGTGTGTGTGTGTGTGTGTGTGTGTGTGTGTGTGTGTGTGTGTGTGTGTGTGTGTGTGTGTGTGTGTGTGTGTGTGTGTGTGTGTGTGTGTGTGTGTGTGTGTGTGTGTGTGTGTGTGTGTGTGTGTGTGTGTGTGTGTGTGTGTGTGTGTGTGTGTGTGTGTGTGTGTGTGTGTGTGTGTGTGTGTGTGTGTGTGTGTGTGTGTGTGTGTGTGTGTGTGTGTGTGTGTGTGTGTGTGTGTGTGTGTGTGTGTGTGTGTGTGTGTGTGTGTGTGTGTGTGTGTGTGTGTGTGTGTGTGTGTGTGTGTGTGTGTGTGTGTGTGTGTGTGTGTGTGTGTGTGTGTGTGTGTGTGTGTGTGTGTGTGTGTGTGTGTGGTGTGTGTGTGTGTGTGTGTGTGTGTGTGTGTGTGTGTGTGTGTGTGTGTGTGTGTGTGTGTGTGTGTGTGTGTGTGTGTGTGTGTGTGTGTGTGTGTGTGTGTGTGTGTGTGTGTGTGTGTGTGTGTGTGTGTGTGTGTGTGTGTGTGTGTGTGTGTGTGTGTGTGTGTGTGTGTGTGTGTGTGTGTGTGTGTGTGTGTGTGTGTGTGTGTGTGTGTGTGTGTGTGTGTGTGTGTGTGTGTGTGTGTGTGTGTGTGTGTGTGTGTGTGTGTGTGTGTGTGTGTGTGTGTGTGTGTGTGTGTGTGTGTGTGTGTGTGTGTGTGTGTGTGTGTGTGTGTGTGTGTGTGTGTGTGTGTGTGTGTGTGTGTGTGTGTGTGTGTGTGTGTGTGTGTGTGTGTGTGTGTGTGTGTGTGTGTGTGTGTGTGTGTGTGTGTGTGTGTGTGTGTGTGTGTGTGTGTGTGTGTGTGTGTGTGTGTGTGTGTGTGTGTGTGTGTGTGTGTGTGTGTGTGTGTGTGTGTGTGTGTGTGTGTGTGTGTGTGTGTGTGTGTGTGTGTGTGTGTGTGTGTGTGTGTGTGTGTGTGTGTGTGTGTGTGTGTGTGTGTGTGTGTGTGTGTGTGTGTGTGTGTGTGTGTGTGTGTGTGTGTGTGTGTGTGTGTGTGTGTGTGTGTGTGTGTGTGTGTGTGTGTGTGTGTGTGTGTGTGTGTGTGTGTGTGTGTGTGTGTGTGTGTGTGTGTGTGTGTGTGTGTGTGTGTGTGTGTGTGTGTGTGTGTGTGTGTGTGTGTGTGTGTGTGTGTGTGTGTGTGTGTGTGTGTGTGTGTGTGTGTGTGTGTGTGTGTGTGTGTGTGTGTGTGTGTGTGTGTGTGTGTGTGTGTGTGTGTGTGTGTGTGTGTGTGTGTGTGTGTGTGTGTGTGTGTGTGTGTGTGTGTGTGTGTGTGTGTGTGTGTGTGTGTGTGTGTGTGTGTGTGTGTGTGTGTGTGTGTGTGTGTGTGTGTGTGTGTGTGTGTGTGTGTGTGTGTGTGTGTGTGTGTGTGTGTGTGTGTGTGTGTGTGTGTGTGTGTGTGTGTGTGTGTGTGTGTGTGTGTGTGTGTGTGTGTGTGTGTGTGTGTGTGTGTGTGTGTGTGTGTGTGTGTGTGTGTGTGTGTGTGTGTGTGTGTGTGTGTGTGTGTGTGTGTGTGTGTGTGTGTGTGTGTGTGTGTGTGTGTGTGTGTGTGTGTGTGTGTGTGTGTGTGTGTGTGTGTGTGTGTGTGTGTGTGTGTGTGTGTGTGTGTGTGTGTGTGTGTGTGTGTGTGTGTGTGTGTGTGTGTGTGTGTGTGTGTGTGTGTGTGTGTGTGTGTGTGTGTGTGTGTGTGTGTGTGTGTGTGTGTGTGTGTGTGTGTGTGTGTGTGTGTGTGTGTGTGTGTGTGTGTGTGTGTGTGTGTGTGTGTGTGTGTGTGTGTGTGTGTGTGTGTGTGTGTGTGTGTGTGTGTGTGTGTGTGTGTGTGTGTGTGTGTGTGTGTGTGTGTGTGTGTGTGTGTGTGTGTGTGTGTGTGTGTGTGTGTGTGTGTGTGTGTGTGTGTGTGTGTGTGTGTGTGTGTGTGTGTGTGTGTGTGTGTGTGTGTGTGTGTGTGTGTGTGTGTGTGTGTGTGTGTGTGTGTGTGTGTGTGTGTGTGTGTGTGTGTGTGTGTGTGTGTGTGTGTGTGTGTGTGTGTGTGTGTGTGTGTGTGTGTGTGTGTGTGTGTGTGTGTGTGTGTGTGTGTGTGTGTGTGTGTGTGTGTGTGTGTGTGTGTGTGTGTGTGTGTGTGTGTGTGTGTGTGTGTGTGTGTGTGTGTGTGTGTGTGTGTGTGTGTGTGTGTGTGTGTGTGTGTGTGTGTGTGTGTGTGTGTGTGTGTGTGTGTGTGTGTGTGTGTAAAGTTCAAGGTTGTCACTGATGAACTGTTACCAATCACTCGTTACCTTGTCAAGCAGGTGAGAAATATGAATCATTATATAGGTAAACAGTGTCATATTATCCTGTATTTCTAGTATTTGTGATAAGATATTAGCTGTTATTAAGGTAACCTGGCTGTATTTTCTTGTATTGGATAAATTTCAAACACACATCATCGAAAAACATAGCAAGACACACACACACAGACACATTTTTGCATCAGTATAATTTAGGACCATATCTTTAGGGTGTTTGGAGTTTACATCTTAATAACTTTGAACACAAGGTGAGTGAGCTGTACCAGGGTGAGCTTCTGTCCCGCCGGTACCGCCACTCTGTACAGCACGTCGTTGATGATTATATCGAAGTCGTTCATGAGCAAAGATTCGATGCTGTCCGAAGAAGAAATACGAGTCCCTTCTGCAACGAAAATATATTACTGAAGGAGAGGTAGGGAAGGAATAAACTACTACTACTACTACTACTACTACTACTACTACTACTACTACTACTACTATTATGACAGACTAATAAGGGTATGAAATTAAAAAAAATAGACGAAAGAGTAGGTGAAGAAGGTTAAGCGGTAAGTTAGAATAATGATACAAAGGAGTGTAGTAAGGGAAGGTGAGTGATCAAAGAGATAAGAGAGACTGGAATGACTACAGGAAATGAAGGAGAAGAATTGTAGATTGAGGGGAGATAATTATCCCTTCCTCCTCCCTCTTCTAAATAAAAAAAAGTGACGAGATCATTAAAAATATAAAAAAAAAGGAATGAATGATGAAGTGAGAGAAATACAATGCCAAAGACGGTTATTTTTAGGAGATAAAGAAACAAGGAAGAAGAAAACAAGAGAATATATTAATTATACAATATATCAATCACTCTAAAATGTTTTTAACTTTTACTAAACAAAAGAAACTCGTTAGAAAAAACATGTAGTTATCATGATGAAATATAGACAAACACACACACACACACACACACATTATTTCTCCTTTTAATTAACAGACACTCACATAGAACTATTAATAAAACTTTGAATGAGCTGGAAACAGAAAAAAAGACAGATTTCAATGCAGAAAAAAAAAAAAAAAAAAAAAAAAAAAAAAAAAAATACAGAAAAAAAACAAGAGAAAAAGAGTTTAAAAAAAATCTAAATCTTGCATACAAAAAAAACAGCAACGAAAAAAAAAAGAAAAAAGAAAAAAAATCTAAATCTCGCATACAAAAACAACAAACAGTAAACATTAAAAATAAAGAAAAAAGAGAAAAAAAGACAATAAAATAACTAAATCTTACATAGCAAAAACAACAATAAATATAAAAATACAAATTAAACACTCATAAACACACACACACACATACTTACCCACAGTTCTAAGTACGACCCTATCAATGCCATGGTCCTCGTGAGTGAGTTGATCGACGAAGTCTTGCACCGTGTGGGTTACTGGACGTAGGGTGAAGCGGCACCGGTCGTTACGGGATGGCAAGGGAACCGTCAGCTGTGGTAGACCGTTACACACAGTCACCGTCACTCCTGCGCTGTATTGTAACGTTACTCTGGAATGTAAATCGTAGTGTTGATGTATTTGTGTTGTATTGTGCTCTCTTGTTTGTGGTATTGTAGTGTTATTGTATTTTTTAGTTGTATTATTGTATTATTGTTTCCCTCTCATCCCTAAAAAAAATGTATTAGCTATGTAGAAAGGAAGAACATTCATATATATATTCTCTGAGTCAAATAAATAAATAAATAAATATTACTAAGAATATTTAAGTTCCCAATCAAGATGTCTTACTTATTTATTTATTTTGCATTATCCCCACTTTTTTTCGTTTTTTTCCTTTATCAAACATGCTTTTTAGTACCCCAAACCTTTTTTTCTTTATTCCAGCTGCAACACATTTATTTTTGACTGCCACATCCTCTCACCCCCGCCCCACCTTGCTATTTTGGGGCCACATACATATATAACCCTTACGTCACCCCTACACTGTATAGGTTTTGTCACCCATACACACACCCCTACAACATATATTCAACCCTCGTCCTTGTACAGTATTATTTTCATACTATCGATTGGAATTTATTTATATTTTTCTGATCTCCTTTTAATCCGATGTTTCCTCCCGTTCGTAATGGCGTTGTGTGTATATATCATTTTCTTCATCTGTGTAAAGTCTAATATTCTGTTTTTAGTTTTTCTATTTCAATTTTCAGTTTGCGATCCGAAATACTACTTTTTGAGCTCGTGCTGGTCTATACACTTCATTTATTTCGGTTATTTCTGCAATACACGAATTTCATCACTTCCGTTACACTCTAGCGTCGATTTTTGCAACATTTTTATTGGCTGACGCTCGCACGATACAAATTTCTCTCTTTTGTTATTGTTATTTCAGCAATGTTCAGGTTTTAATCATTACCTATATCACACCACCACCACCACCATCTCTCTCTCTCTCTCTCTCTCTCTCTCTCTCTCTCTCTCTCTCTCTCTCTCTCTCTCTCTCTCTCTCTCTCTCTCTCTCTCTCTACCGTGGAGGAATGACTGTCTTTTGTTTGATTATTTATCATCTTAC
>JAXIVD010002434.1:5000-25000 GCA_036785275.1 Cancer borealis
ATAATAACAGAATTCACCTACTTACATATACATACATACATACATAAATTTCCTAGAACAAATCCAACATACTACTTCTCATAACACAAATTACACACACACACACACACACACACGGTGCAAAATACAATACACGCCACCAATAATACCGCCCATTCGTTCTCCTCTCTCTTGTATTCATAACATTTAGGTCAACCTGGCCAATCAACTATTAGCTAGGATGGTCAGCTAAATCACAGGTGTAAATCACAGCTTTCACAGGCCACACACTCCTAGGGGAAGGGGAGGGATGGAGGGGGGAAGGGATAGGAGAAGGGAGGGAGAGGGAGAGGGAGAGAGAGGGAAAGGGAGGGAGGGCCACGCCTTTTCCTAACAGCCATACGGTACTTCAATAATAAAAGAGAGAGAGAGAGAGAGAGAGAGAGAGAGAGAGAGAGAGAGAGAGAGAGAGAGAGAGAGAGAGAGAGAGAGAGCATACACAGAAAAGGCACTATCCCCTCTTCCAACCCTACTAGGAATAAAATAATAATTGATCGAACACTTCATTTGCAGGAACACGACAGAGGAGGAGGAGGAGGAGGAGGAGGAGGAGGAGGAGGAGGAGGAATAACTACACACCTACTAACTTTTCACCTTGTATTTAAATCTAAACTAAACCTATATTTCTAACCTCGCCTTCAAACCCTCTTCTATCTCCTTCGCCTCCTCTATCTAATCTGTCCATACAATACAATAATAACTGCGTGTATAAACCAACAAAAAATAAAATAAAATACTGCGTAATAATGATAAAAAATAAAATAATAATACACTTTATAATATACATATCGACTCAATAATATTTTGACCCACATTCCAATACCTAAAAGAATCTAATATTTCAAGTGTTAACTAAAAAAAAAAAAAAAACTTCCACGTTCTCCCATAGTAATAGAATGAATAAAAACAAAACACCGCCACCCTCCCACAATAATCAACTCCATAACACCTCCCACACGTTCGCCCACATTAAAATTCCCTCCCACAGTAAGACCCAACCTATCAGCATTCCCCTCCCATGCCAAAACCGCCTCCGTCCCCCTCCTTCCCATGGTAATCCCGCTAAACATACCCCATGCAGGCAGGCCCCTCCCATGGTAATTTGGAAACACGGCCAGTAATCACCCTCCACGCAGGCTACCTAGAGTCGTTTTTGTGGGACATTTTCTTAATTAGACAGGTGTAAGTTAAGCTGCAGGTCAGTGAGTTTATATACATGTAATACTATCATTATTATTATTATTATTATTATTATTATTATTATTATTATTTTACTACTTTGTGACATACAATACAAGTGTTTAAAAAATGGTTTATTGTTAATTTGTCCAATTCATTATTATTATTATTATTATCAAAACCATATTCTACAAAACAGCGGAGTATCTCACTATGATTGCCTCAGTACTAAAACACACACACACACACACACACACACACACACACACACACACACACACACACACACACACACACCATCGATTCTTCTTACAATTATACCAAATACGCTCATAACACCTGAAGCAATGAAACAGTACACATATATCAACACAATCAGACACAGACAAAACACACACCCACACTCACAACATTGCCAAAAACAGCATTAGAGTTACGGTATATAAACATTAACTAGATAAGATAACAGAGATAGGGAGGGAGAGAGGAACTGGCAACATTATCTACCCTTCCCTCAACTAGATAAGAAGTGTTCAGTCCCCTAGCTGTCTTCCCCACCAACCCCACCACATACACCCAGTTAGTTATCCTTCTCCTCCTCCTCCTCTAGGTTAAATAAACAAATGAATAATTATAATAACAATTGACCAAGAAAATACGAAAATAGAATATTAGTACAAATAAGTTTAAACTCGTTACCATACATCGTATTTATTTTATTCATTATGTTATCTCAATGGTAAATCATGTGTAATTTTGATGGTGGTAATGGTATGGATTGATAACACACACACACACACACACACACACACACACACACACACACACAGTAATAGAACATACATAAGCCATCGATAAATCTTGCAGTATTTAGTTAGATATAAGATTAATTATTTTTGGTTTAAAAGTATGTTCTTCCATTAAGTAATCGGTTCTTCCATACAAGAAATCACGTCCCAAAGATTGTTTTCCACTCCTAAAAGAAACTCAAAAGAAATTAGTACTTTGTATGTTTGAATTACCTAATATTCTTGTCATGTCATATTTACACACACACACACACACACACACACACACAGTTTGACGTGCAGGCCGGATGTATGCTGGGTGCCTGCTGTCCAGGCAGGGATATCCACCCCCGCACCAACCCCACACACACATACACACACACACACACACACACACACACACACACATACGAGCTGCCTTCAGGGTCGTACTAATGAGTACGGAATAATCAGGACACACACACACACACACATATATACGCTCATTCAACGAACTTGACTGAATTCAGTTTAATACAATAAGTTATCAGCACATCGCCACTCCCCTTCACCACCACCACCTCCTCCCCGACACACACACACTAATACATCGCTGGCAACTTAACTAGTTATTCGGCGGCCGAGTGCTAACCAAGGTAGGGGGGGATTTTTTTCAAGTCCTGGATTGAAACATGGGCCAAGTTGTTATGATATGGGAATGAATGTGTCAAAGGTGTGGTGTGGGCGGTGTGAAGGGTTGAAACAAGGCTGTTGTAGCGGCTGACAGCTGGGCCTAGCAGACGAATTTTCGATAGGAATGCCAAGCAGACGACAAAATATATTTCCACCATATATTTCCTAGTGACTGTTAGAATAACATAACACAAACCCTAAATAAGTAAAGCAGCACTACAAATGAGCCTGTAGGCCTATTTCGCTGCACCAAGCACCCGTCACTGAAAATAGGCCATGTTACCAGGGCGGGCTGACGTTTTGCCGCCATTGGACTAAGTCTAGTTTCTCGTCTATCTATAGAAACACTTGATTTGTACTCACTTTTGATGACCCTATCCGTCGTTGACACCTTGCTGGTGTTGTTGGCGTTAGTACTCATTTTTACACTAATATATAATCCTCTTAGTCACCCACATACAGAGATGGCTTGGATTCCAGCCGCTCACCACTACACTGAACAGAACCTACACCAAAATGGCGTAAACAGCCCCTTCCCGAGGCTGGGGCTGCGCAGGCGCCGCCACGGCCAATCAATGCAGGTATAGCATCACGTGACCACACTACACATGCCCATGCGCGACACTCAAATGCCTTCATAAATTGTGTGTGCTGTCTTAACATGTATTTCACACATCCCGAAACGTATGATATCCATCATATCTATGTATCGTTATTCAACACTTCATGCAGGGGTGCCACTCCCGGAGGAGGGTTATATTCATTCATTTATCGAGGTCATTTCCTTGTTGGGTGATATTTATTATTTTTTTGAGGTTACGTCCTTGTAATAGTATGACATATTGACATGCACATGACTTGTCCAATGTCCATTATTGATTGGTGACCTGTCTCATGCCTTCATAACACTTCATAATGACATAATCAAAGCACGATGGACAATTGAAATAACTATTCAAGTATAGAAACCGGCTTAAAGTAAGGGGAAATAGCTTTTTTCAGCCTGTCATTGAACAAGTCACCTGCCATAAATGGATTTTAATTTAGGTTTAAAGTATACACACAAAAGGACCTGAGTATTTTATGTCACCTTTGGTACTAAACTAAAGCTTTCAGACAAAGCCAGCTAAAGCCAATTAAAACAACCAATGCAACTATATTCAAGAGAGGGTCAACGGTAAATTGATAAGTTAATACGTAGCTGTAACAACCCATTTAATTAATAAACCACAATAATCAGGTCATTAGTAGTCCCAGGCTAATTCCTTTCTTATTATACGAATATTTAAGGAAACTTATATACAACATACAGCATATCTCCACCCATTTTATTCACCATAAAACAAAGAAACCCATGTATATAATATAAAGCACAATTAAGTACGGAAGGTAACCGGCAGCTTTTAATGCACCACTTTTTTTTTATACTTTTTATTCCAGTCAATTCCCTCGTTGACCTGCTCCATTTCCATCCTAATACCTTTAATTGACAACAAAAGTATAGAACAACATTATTTTATCAATATAAGTCAATATGAATATAAACTATATAAAATCAAAGAAGAAAACAAACTTGTCTATGCCTGTGAGAGATCAGATATCAGACAAAACATTCGTCTCAGGACACCTGTTTCGGCCACTGTGTCTGCCACTGTGTCCTGCTTAATTAATCACCTGTCGACCTTGTCTGCAGTCCACCTGACCACATGAGACTCCAACAACCCATCCCACACTGCGAGAGGTAGTGTTATATATTTATTTAACTTAAGGTACATAAATAAACTGCATTACCGTCAGTGCAGTTGGATTTACTTATAAGGTTTTTGCTTGACCGGTAACAAGAAAATTCGATATAGTGTCTCGTTATGGTTTTGTTTTCAGTTTGGTATCAATGTATTCAATTATATGGACAATTCATGCATACATCGTGGAGCTATGTGGGTATTGTTATACTTTATTACTGCATACTATTACCTCAATTCCTATCAATGTTTTGGGGTCCTAACATATACTTGATTAATTTTTTTTTTTTTTTTTACCGAACCTAACCTTGTATGTGGCAGTTAGGAGATTGGGTAAATATTGAAAAGTACACCAGTATCACAGTGCTGGACGAAACTATTTTTATCTGATATATATATATATATATATATATATATATATATATATATATATATATATATATATATATATATATATATATGTATATATATATATATTGATGTGTTTTGAATGAATCTGAAAGCTGTTCCCGTTGCAAATAATTTTTTTTGTTTCCCCTTCCCCCCCGTGGCTGGTGATGATTTGCGACAAAAACAAATAAAATATTAAAACAAAACACTCCATAATCTATAAGAAAAAATAGTTTCGTCCACTTAGAATACCTAACCTAACCTAACCTACCTAACATAAAATAACCTATCCAACCTAACCTAACATAACCTAACTGACTCATATATATGGGATTCAAAATGTTCAGAATGACAAGCTCTATCCTATGAGAGATGTAAAAACTGCTGCTGTGGGACAGGTATAGTTCTTAATAAATACCAGTGATTGTATGTGGGGCAATCTACATGACAGATTAGGTTAGGCTAAGAAATATGTATATAACCATATTGACATATATAACAATAAGGATATGGTGTTATTAGCATAAAGATATAGTGTTATTAATACACAAGACTTGCCTTCACCATCACCCATACTTGTAAATCTATTCAATTATTGTCAGTACAGGTAGATAACAGGTTCCAGGATATATCTCTCTGGTAGATTAGAAGGCAGTGCTTACAGGTAGGGCAGCTGTATCCTCATTGTGCTCCCTTATAGATACGGCACTTGCCTAACTTTTGGGTGATAAAATATAAAAAGCTTATATAACCAAACCAAACCGTACCTAACCAAACCTAACATAACTTAACCTAATATAGCTTAACGTAACATAACCTAATCTGACCATAACCCAATGAATGCCATATCCTCATGGTGTTCGCTTATAGATACGGCACGTGCCTAACTTTTGGGTAAAAAGCTTATATAACCAAACCTAACTAAATCTAACATAACATAATCAACCTAACATAACTTGAAAGATGCTTTACCATGTAGATAATAAGACACAGGCCGTACGAAGAGCAGATGATAACACTGTACGACTGCCGTAGGTCTAAGCACTTCAAAATTAGAACTATGTAGTGGATGGTTTAGTATTCAGTAAAGGTTCAGTTTACTGCTGATATACTTATACTTATTTGTCATGTATGCCATTACCATTGCATTTTCTTAACCTGACCTATCTACCAAGTACAATCTAATGACAAACACATATGTTATAACTACTACATACAGTCTCATAACTATCACATATAACTTCCTAACCTAATTGCCACCTACAAAGTTAGGTTTGATAAGAAAGAATGCCACATAAATGACATATATAATAATTTAGAATATTAAGTTGTAGTGACAGGACAACCAGTGATGACCTAACTCCTTTTGGACCTTGGTGATCATTATGGTCTGATTGGTAAGGTGTCCATACGTTTAATGTACTGTCAGAGGTTTGATCCCTGCCTACATCCCACAGTTTCAAAATACAAGTCATTACAATGTTAAGATATAGATAATAAAGTGTTGGCACACACTATAGCTGCATGTAGCTGCGGGCATTCATCTCTCATCACATTGGCCTTCTAGCCTGTGGTGGAAATTAATCTGTTATGCTGGGACACAGGGCCACTGTGACATCCAACACTCCACAATTTACCCTTTCCCAGGTTACCCTAGGTACCCATTTATCTACCAACCTGTTTAGGAGGATGAACAGCTGGGTGAGCTGTGTGCCGACTGCCTTCGTCCGGGATTGAACTCGGACCAGCGGACTCGTAGTCAGATGTGCTAACCACTGTACCACTGAGGCACAATTTTACAATGTTAGGAACTCAAAATACTTACATTAAATGGTAGTGGCTTACAGAAGATAGTAGATGTATTTAACTAGTTTATCTAGTTATACTTACCTAGTTGTAGTCTAAAGGGCCCCTTCAAAGAACACTACCTTGCTTCTATAATTTCCAAGAATCAGTGGAGCTAAACTAGACAGCTGCAACCTGACTAGGCAGGTCCACTGTGAGGAAAAAACTAAATTTGTTCCCATGTTAAGCTGCCCTAAGCCAGCGTGGTGTGGTATCTGGCTTCACCAATACATCCTTGTCATGGTCCCCAGTCTTGGCCTATAGCATCTGTTGGCTATCTACTGCATGGCTCTGATGCCCCGTAGGAGTTATTGGTAACCATGATGATGATGGTTGATCCTCACCCGTTAGTGGTTGGTGCAGTATTTTTGAAGTGACGCCTGTGGAGGGTCATGTTGCCCCCTGAAGTCTCCAATACACTCGCAGTCGAAAGTAGGGTTGAGTAGCAGCATGTGGGTTTCTTCGGCCACTCGACGATAGCTTGAAAAATGGCCAAGTTCCAGCGGAATTCAAACTCAGGACATCGAGCTCACCACTTCCATGATCTGACACTCAGCCACCGCCTCCACACTATGATAATACTAATTCACTAAAAAGAACAAATCATGAAAGACCTAAAAATGCTCTTGTCCAATAAACCTCCTGTCTGTAGTATATAAACTTTTTACTATGTGCTCACAAATAAGATTAGTTCAACGCTGAACTTCAACCAATCAAGAGCAAGCAGGATTCCAGAGTTTTTATTCAACAACTGACCACATCAGTGTCATTAATTAAGCAGTTGAAAAATATGCAGAATACACTTTGCCACTATGCAGTAAAAAAAATTAAAGGATAAAACAATGCTGAGGAAAAAGACCAATAAAAATTTGCCAATGAATACTAAAACTGTGGACAAAAATAAAAAGGAAGAAGCGTCTTTGGGCAAGACTAAAACAAATAAGAACATATAGAAATGGCAACAATAGTGAATTTCAAGAAGTAGAAAGGGAATACAGATGAACAACCAATCAAGTAAGGAAAGACAAAAATTAAGGAAGGAGCTATTGCACACTTCCTGAAAGAAAATCCAAAGGTATTTTGGAAGCATGTGCGCGAAAAATTAATAAGAACAGGTATACCAGACCTGTATATGGATGATGACTGCACAATAAACACAAAAACAGACAAAGAAAAGGCAGATGTGCCGACGAGTCGGCACAAGAAATACCAAAAGTCCCAATGAAGCAAGTACCTGTAATGCCAGTTATTGAGTTTTCACTCAAAGATAAAAAGTCATAAAGAAACTAAATAAGAATAAGTCACCAGGACCAGATGGACTACATCCAAGGATCATTAAGGAGGGAGGTGATCACTTTGCAGAACCTCTTAAAATTTTTTTTGATAATTCCTTTGACAATGGACACATCCCTATGGACTGGAAAATAGCCAACATAATTGCTATTTACAAACTAGGAAAGTGCTGTGACCCAGGAAACTAGGGAACTTTTGACCAATAAGTATAACATGTGTTGTGTGTAAACTGATGGAGTCACTGGTCAAGGAAGGAATTATGTAAAACATCAACTCAAATCTATTATTTAGCAAAAAACAATTTGTGTTCCTGTCAGGCTGGTCAACAGTCCTTCAACGCATTAAAGTTATAGATTAAGACAACAATTCTAGAGGACGGAGATGCAGTGGATGTCACATACTGTCACTTTATGAAGGCCTTCCATAAAGTGCCTCATAAAAGGTTACTAAGAAAAAATAGAGTTGTAGTATTGAGGAGAAGAGTTTAAAGTGGATTGAGGCCTTTTTAGAGAAGAGAAAACAATGTGTGATGGTAAATGGCCAAAAGTCCGAGTGGTACAATGTAAAAAGTGGACTTCCTCAGGAATTAGTGTTGGGTCCACTATTGTTTGTCATGTATATTAATGATCTTCGGAGGTGTTGAAGAATAGGAGTGAAATATACCTGTATGCAGACGACACCAAAGTATATACATAAATTAAGAACCAGAATGATGTGAAACAGCTCCAGGAGGACATTGATTGTATGAAAGAATGGTCTGAGAGGTGGTTACTGTCATTTCATCCAAAGAAATGCTAATACATACGAATTGGTAATTGTGAAGCAGAAAATGAAGGATATAGCATGAGTAAGGAAATGAAAGAAGTTACCTCAGAGAAGGACATAGGAGCTATTATTGACAGTAAGCTAGATTCTTCGCAAACAGATTAGTGGGTCTAATAAGAAGAATATTTGTATTGCTAGATGAGGAAATCTTTAAATATCTGTTTGTTTCAATAGTTAGACCACACTTGGAGTATGCAAACCAGGTATGGGCTCCATATTTAATTAAAGATATAGAAGCAGTTGAAAATGTAGAGAGGAGAGCAAGCAAGTTGACACCTACACTGAAGAACCTGAGTATGAAGACCGATTGAGGAAGGTGGGAGTGCTCATGTCAGCATATAGGAGGGCGAGGGGAGGGAGGGGTGACATGATGGAAACATTTAAGATACTAACAGGAGTGTATGATAAAGGCGTGTCCTGTGATGTATTAGTACTACGTGAACACAACAGGACAAGGCGGCATGGCACCGGCACCCCAAGAAGTTATTCAAGGAAAGAGCCAGGTTTGATAAGAGGAACAACTCCTGCAACAGAGTAGTAAACAAGTGGAATGCATTACCCCAATATGTGATACAGTTTAAGTCTGTACTAATGTTTGGAAAAAATTTAGACAGAGCATGGAGTAAACAAAATCTTTTTTTTAAGTTTAAAGTACAATAAAATAATTCCAACTGCTGTCGCCACCGCTGCCACAGCCACCGCAGTCAGTTCAGAACTGGATGTACAGGGTTAGAAAGGCACCTTCCATAAGATCTACTGGAAGACTGTAAGGAAAAGCCTTTGACTGAATGAAAACCTCAGCAGTTATGAAAGTACTCAGGATACATGGGGTAGAGGAAATATATGTGAAGATATTAGAAGACATCTATTAGGAAAGAACTGTCACTATAAAGCTACCTAAGGTCAGCAAAAAAATTTCAATACAGAAACGGGTCAGACAAGATGGTACTAGTATTTCCCCTAAGCTGTTCATGACAGCTTAAGAGGAAGTTAATAAGAACTTGGATTATGAAGGGACAGGAATTCAGATAAATAGAGGATATCAAAATTATCTTCAATTTGGTGATGATTTTGTTCTAATGAGTGTTGTTAATTGTTCTTTTCAGGGAGGTGATCAGCAGATGGCTAAGGTGACAGGTCACAACTTGCTCAATGCATCCTGAAATGAAAGAATAACTGCTGGGGAAAGTAATAAAAATCATGGCTCGATTTACCGTTTGCTCAAACCAAAGGTAAATTATTAAAATTTTGAATATAGTTCAAATTTTTTTGATTATTTAATTAAATAATTTGAGTACTTTGAAACTGTTTTCCTTATGAATTTTGAGTAATCCATTTATAATTCTCTACACTGTGCATGGACATTAATCAAAGTATAGAATATCAATATAGTCATCCCACCATTTACCAGAAACAGATCTTAAAGAATTGTCAGATTTACAAAATCTTTCTTAGGACATGAGATACAAAACCAACAGGATCTTCAATTTTGCAGACTAACCAAAAAACATATTTTGCTGACACTTTTGACATCTGTGGTGTTATACAATGAGTGGCTGACATATGTTGCCACCACCCTCAACTGGCCTGACTTGGGCACCCCCACCGATGAGAGTGTGCGGGTCCTGTTTGTGGCTGATCCTCAGATCTTGAGTTTGCATTCAGACTCTGAGCCTAAATATCCTCTTAGTTTAATAACTATTTGGGATGCTGACAGGTATGTGCTTGCTTATTGTTTTGTTGGTTAAACTCTCTTGTAACAAACTGTTTTAGTATTGTACTATATGAGTAAGTTGGTAAAATGTGTACTCTGTTCTTGACTCACCTTTTGAAGTAGCCAACCAGAAGTAACAAACACCCAGGCCTCTGTTGTGAAAATATTTATTTAGTTTGTCATGACGTCTTGTTAAGGTGCAACAGTGGGAATTATGCCCCTTCCTACTAAACACGGGAATTCATTGGTTTAATCTCGTGAAGAGATTGGGTGAGAATTAAATGACAAGGATGTACAATAATAGGGTATGTAGACATGTACTGTAGGTGCAAGTGGAAAACACTTAGAAGAAAGAGGACAGTAGTGGAGAATTGAATGCACAAAGGAATAAGCATGTGTAGTGAAGATGAAGTAATGAGGTGAGTGGTAGTGGTGCGGTGGTAGTGAAACACAGCACCTTCAGATGTTTGATCACTTGCAGGGAATATGAGACAGTAGGACTACAAAGTGAGTCAAGTAAATAATGTGTGTGAGAGAAAGTACCCCAGTACTTGTGCAAAAGTGTTAACTCATTTTGCTGCAAAGCTTGAATTACATAGAATTACATAGAAACTCAGATCACACAGACTTGAGGATCCATACTAGGTGATCTGTTCTTAACCTAAAGTAAAGGCTATCAAAAGTAAACACAAATAAAGTTAAATAAAGTCAGAAGTATTGTGGTTGAACAGCCATCAATACGCTGGGTCATAAAGCCTCTATTGGAAACCTTGTGGAGGAGATGGCAGTCGAGTTTGTGTTTAAAGGAATTTATTGTAGTAACCCGAGTCAAATTAAGAAAATAAAATCAATGAGCAGTGGTAAAGCAAGAGGTGCAAATGGCTTATTGATTGACCGTCTGTGATGAATTACCAATCCAGAAATAGGTCAGACAAAGCGACATTGTTTCTGCTAAACTCTTCACGGTGGTTTTAGGGGAAGTTTTTAAAAAGTTTGAATGGGAAGAGGCAAGAATTCAGATAAATGGAGAATATCTAAATAGTCTTAGATTTGCTGATGATACAGGTAACTCGTTTTACACAAATATTTTGCTCCTAGAGTGTCTTCATATTTTATTCTTGCCTAATGTAAATACATGTAAAATCAATTCCTTTGTTCATGAGACACTGAATTTTGATCACTAAGACTTTGAGTTGAATCAGACATGGCTCTGCCTAACAAAACAAATTGTACAATAATAATAAACAAGAAATACTTTTTTTCATTCAGATCGCACCACATCACATTATTCTAAAGAAATTGGGTTATTGAAGCAAAAATACTGGCTTTTTGACATCATGTTATATAAAAAATGCGTGTTTTGAACTCCTGTAAAGCGAGAGTTATCTGTATTGTTGCAGTGAGTGGATCAACAGATGAACTACAGCAGATAAGTTTGCAGTTGCATAAAGCCAGAAAGGGAGTTTGAAAATTGAAATGAAGAAAACTAAATATGACCTTTCCTATGTAAACCTCAGATATGTCCCAATTGATAAAGTAAAGTAGCTCAGTTTATAAAAGAAATCATTATTCTTGATCAATTTATATATTAAAGAAAAGCAAACATATCCTGGGGTTTGTTTTTGTTTTCCAGAATAGGAAAAATTTATAATTTACAGTGTTTGTTAAATACTCATGCATGTCTTCTTTCTGCCTTGTATATGTAATGCAGAACTACACTGCTCCTTCCAATTTTGCACGCCGCAAAATGCAAATTCACAAAATTGGATTAATTAACCTTATGGTGATTTTAGTCATATTTTTGCCCTTGTCTATACACAAATACATGTAATTATACATCCTACAATAGAACAAAATTCAGAAAAACATTAAACATTATTATCCATAAGAAAATCAATTTGAATAACCATTTGACTGTATCTAGGCTTGCAGAGATGGAGATTGGTCTCGGTTGTAAAACTAGCACATCGCAAAATTGGAACCCGCAAAATTAGAGGGAGCATTGTATTGTAAAAACCATCCATGTGGTTTATTGTCTGCTATTGATGTGTGGTGTGATGGTGTAACATTATTTCTCATTGTGGTACTAAATTGTTTAAACTTTATTTTCAGGTTTGTTAGCCGTGGTTTTCAAATGGCACTGTGGAAGACAAAGCCAGATATTGTTGTGTTTTTAGGTGATCTCTTAAATGATGGCAGCATAGTTAATGACAGTGATTTTAACTCAACACTTCAACACTTTAAAAATCTTATGGCTGTGCCAAACTATGTAAAGGTAAATCTTTGAAGTCAGATGTAAAGCTTTTCATATTTCAATGTATCATGTTAGTAAATATTTATTGCATATGGTCATTCATCCAATATGAAACCTTAGTTTTTGCAAGGTTCATTTTGCCAAACTCCCTGATTTAGGTGTAGAGTACAAGCATTTAGTTCTGGGTTAGGATCAGAAGTCGGCATTAGGGTAGGTGACATACTGCTCACTCAGATGCTATACAAAGAGACACCTGGAACAACCTGAGGGAATTAACTGTGTTGATGGAGATGTTACTGTTAGATCTATATGGTGGACAAGCGACATGTATGTATGTACTATAAGCTCAAAAGTTGATGGGATGGATACACAGTCTGTGTCAAAAGTTACAAAATTCTATATCATTTATCTGAGGTCCAGTTGTAGTGACGTGACAGTCAACATTGACCAAACTCCACTTGGATCTTGGTGATCATTATGGTGTGATTGGTGAAGAGTCGGTATATTGAGTGCACTCTCAAGGGTTCAATCCTTGGATGTGTCCTCTCATGGCTACCTTATCTCCTTTTCATAATTTTCTCAGTGTTTCAAAATCCTCATCAGTAGAGTGGTGGAGACATCTAGTGAAAGTGTATAATTAGAATTTTCCAAATCTTAACTTTCTTCCTCATTTTCTCGAAACCTATTAGGGATATTGAAAATATCATTGCAGCATCTGATAGACCTAATTAAACTCTACAACTGTCATTATGAATATTTGTTCTTTGACTATAAATAAAAGGTTAACAACCAGCACAGAAGCAAATGAGACCATGAACTTAAGCTCAAGATTAAAAGAAAACCCCTGTTTGATGTTATTTATATAATTTATATATTTACTTTTTTATGTTAGATATATTTTTTTTTAAACCCAAAAAACCCACTTAGACCGGGTTTTTTTGAGTGGGTTTTTTCAATGCCAGCCCTGGTTCTGGCCTCAAAAATAGTTTCTCATGGCTACCTTTACCTCCTTTAAATTAATTTGTTAGTTTCAAATATCAAGGCATTACAGTCTTAATATTTATAGGTATTTTTTTTCCTTTGTTAGTAATTTATTAGTAGATTCTTTTTGGGATGGTATCTGTTTTAGTCAGGGTCACAATGGAGTTATCATAGACTGTACAAAGGGAAACTCCACCTGGTAAGATAAGATTCCCTTCCTTAAATTGACCACCTGTAAGACTACGATTAATCTGCAGATGCCTCTTTATAAGTTTCCTTGTTTTGTTAGATACACTTTAGGGTCTCCCAGATGGCTCTTGTGGAAGGATTAATTATACCTTTACTGCTGCTAGCTTTGAATTTTTGTATTAGCATCTGGAAAACACACAGCTTCGAGCCTTTCTGAGTATATGTTGTTACTAAGATCTGCTTTATGTAGATCTGTGAAAGCATGAGTAGTGTTTATATCAATGTGCTTTCCACCTATATTTAGGAAGCTTAAATAAAATAAACCAGAAGGAATAATATTAAACCTGAAACCAGAAATGGAGAGAAAATCAACTGCATATACATATCCTTCTTGGTGATTGATGGAGTACAAATGGTGACAGTGTGTTGTCTGGGAGATAAAGGAGGTTATTCTTCTCTGTTAAATACATTAGTTATTCTAATATAAATTGTTTGCCAGTGCAAGGAGAGTTAGTTATACTTAATGTTGAAATCTATCATGTCTTAGGATAACTTTTGACAAGGACTGTAAGGGTATATACTTCTCAAGTATATCTTATTCCTGCCCTCAAGTGCCAGACATCACCCAGGTTAAACACAAAAGCTAAACACAACCAAAAGTTACTGAAATATCTTTACTTCTTGCCAGTGTATTCATATGCTGTTCACAGTAACACAAACTGCAAACCGTTAAACTCATCCTTATTCATGAGTAGAATGTTACATACAAACAGTATAACATTAGGAGAACATTCTCAGATGTATGTAACTCAGAATGTGATTTTATGCCACAAATTTTGAAGCTTTGTTTAGGTGGGGTAGTTTTGATATTTTTGAGTGGGTTAGCATTAATAAATGATAGAAACATAGTGATACATATAGTATTACATCATTATGAAGGCATGGTTTTATGCTAGTATGGATCACACCTTTGTTGCCTATAAGGCTGACCTATGTGTTTTGTTCTAAGGTCAGTGCATTAAGTTTAAAAGCCTGGGATAGTAGTGACCTCTTAACTTCCTTCACAGAAAGGATTGAATACTAATTTTCACCTTGAGAGGATGCTGCTGCACAACATGTCAAATATTATAATGGGTGAATGATTATATGCATATGTAGCTTTCTGTAGGATTTTTTATGAAATTGGTATTCTCTAAAATTATTCAATCATTGAGACGGGCTGAGCCAGTAATATTGGCATTACAAACCAGTAACAAAAAAACTACTAACAATTTTCAACCTTGACTGTAGGTATTTAGCTAAATAAAATTCCAATCTTGAAAATGCAATACCTACTGTAGATGCAGATACTTAACTTTTATCTTAATTCTTAAAAAAGACATGTGAATATACATTTGTTGAATGAAATCCTTAAGACTGTCATTGCCTAGCACAATATTGATGTTATTTGACCACATCCAACTCCCCCACAGCACACCATCGCACTGCCGGGAGACAATGACATCGGAGGGGAAGGAAACGACTTGGTGACGCCTCACAAAGTCAGGCGATTCTACTCCTTCCTCAATCAAAGTATGACGCTGCAGTACAAATTTGTGGACTTCATCCAAGTAAGTACTGTACCTCCTGGCTACAAATATTACATTATTCATATATTGAGATTAATTTTGATTAGGTTGGTGACCTCACTACTGAACTTAACTGAACTATAACAAAATATTATCCTATACATGATTGAAAACAACATGTATATGCAAGACACGTAATTGAATTTTAACTAGCATCTCATAACGGTAACAGTGAGATAAGAAAATACACATATAAAGCCTAGAAATAGTACATGAAGGATATACCATTAGGAAAGGAAAAGCAGGAGAGTTAAAACAAGCCAAATTATTTGAACTCCTGTGTTCTTCTAAGGAGTGGCTCCCCACTCCCTCACTGTCCTTTTTTTGTCATCTTTTTCAAGATGCAGGGAATACAGTGGCATCATTCATCCAACCTGGCCAGTTATATGCCGCCAAGCCAGGTTCCTCCGTCATAGGGTAAAGGATACATACGAGGCATGAATCAAGCAACAGACCTTACTTGCAGATGCGGGTGATGGATGACTTGAACTTTCCCGACAACACACTGGCACTGGGAGAGGGAAGAATCCGTATACTTCTCTCACACATGCCTCTCTTGACAAGGACAAAGAAAAGGATAAAAAGGGTAGGTATTTATTTAGATCTTGCTTTCCATTTAGAAGAACTGGAAAAAAATGTTATGTTATATATCCAATGAGTTATTGTGGATATTAACCCTTAACTGATGTGTGATGCAATAGTGTGTACCTCAAGGAATGGAGTTGTGACACATATAGGCTGCAAAATGATTCCCAACTTAAATATAACAAACACAAGGTGATGGTTTTGTGCCATTTGCTTCCATTCTTCTCTGGATTTGTAAGTATTTATTTATTTTTTTAATTCCTCAAGTATTTTTATGTCTTAGAAGATTCCAACAGGTTAATCCAGGGATCCACACAGCTCTTACTGTGACACAAAAATTAACTTAAATCCTACCTTGAAGCCAGACGTACTTCTAAGACATAAAAATACTTGAGGAATTAAAAAAAACATTAAATACTTACAAGTCGGAATAGAAAAGGGAGCGAGTGGCAAGTGAATCAACACAGACAGAGTTAAAAGTACACAACTCTTCCATAGATTAATGACTCTTACAAATGTACAGACTTTTTTGTACCTGAATGAGGTGTTCAAACTACCTTCACCCCCACCACTGTTTGGAAGGAGAGTGTGCAAATGTGTGAAAATGTGTGAAAATTTTTGGACAAGTCACGTGGGAAAATAATAATGTACGCTTGACACACACAATCAAAATACATAATTCTAAAATCACAATTAAAATACATAATTCTAAAAACAATTAAAATACATAATTCTAAAAACACAATTAAAATACATAATTCTAAAAACACAATTGAAATACATAATTCTAAAAATGACTAACACATAAAAATTTATTGACCATTTTCATTGACTTACTGTATAATATGTGTTTAGTTTGACTCCATTCTTTGCAGGAGATCATGAAGCAGCAACCTTCTTTCATATTCTCTGGACACGATCATGCCTCCTTTCACTTCATTGCCACCAAAGAAGCAGCTCACGCCCAGGGCTTTGAGATCCTCCCTAAAGAACATTATACTTTGCAATACGAGTCCCTTGGCGATCTCCTACATGAAATTGCTGTTCCCACCTGCTCCTATAGGATGGGCAGGGAAGATGTGGGTTATGGAGCTGCAGTTATTGGTAATTATTCTCCAAGTTTTATGTCACTTCTGTAATTATTAAATTCTCTCACTCGCGCTCTCGTCAGTAATAGTTGAGAAGGTACAATGAAGCATGTTGGTTTGAGAAGGTAGAATAAAGCTACTAGTAATCATTTTTAAGTGTCCAAGTGAATGATATTTTAACACGATAGGAACATATGTGTATTTCAAGTATCCTAAACTCTTGTAATCAGAAGTTAGTATTACAAGGTTTGTATAATCTTTGGTAGATATGTAATTGTTTGTTTCTTTTGTGTGTTTTCAGAAAAATCTGGAAAAATCACATACACGGTGCTGTGGTTGCCTTCACGCTTCACTCAGCTGTGGATCTACTTAGCTTGCCTGGTCTTTACAGTTGTTATTACCTTATTACCATGTTTATTGTGTATTATTAAGTTTTTGTTATGTAGGCCTATACAATGTTGTATTCCAACAAGGGTGGTTAAAGATCTTTGAAAAAAAAATATATAAGTGGTTACTAAGGAAACTTAAGTCAAGAAAGGCTACTACAGATGAACAAGAGACAGCCAAGAAGCACCAAAACATCGAGAGCATAATATTTTACATCATCATCATCCATAGCACTTTCTTACAGTGAACCATGCTGGGTGGAAAAGCAGCAGTATATGGGCAACCCTAAGAAAAAGGCTCACCCTCTGAAATGGACGACATGTTCATCTTGTAACCCATCTAACGTTCTCTCCTGAAGGAATGTTGCTCCACAACACAAAAGACCAGGTGACTTCATTTACATGTCAAGGTAATGAGTTGTACAGATCTGTTATTTTGTCTCTGTGTGTCAGATTTTTTCTACCTCTCTTGTTTAATTTATCTTTCTTTTAATATTATTGTACATTGCATTCGCTCAATGCATGTATGTAGATATGTTGACCTTCTTTCTACTGAAGGTGGCGGCACACGAGGTATTTTCCAATAACATGTCACTTATTTTTGTTATGCATTTGTCTAAGACTTTCCAGTGTGGGTTCCGTGATGCTTTTCCAGGAAATATGGGTCATGGCGGCGGTACACAGTGTTGTGTTTGGTAGACTCAATAACAGAACATTCTTGTTTGTGAAGCATAAGCAAGTTTGTTGTCAAAACATCTGAATTTCTACAGTTTACCTTCCCCAGGTTATCCTAAGTACCTATTTATCTAACAACCCAATTGGGAAGAGGAACAGCTGGGTGAGCTGTGTGCCGCCTGTCTTTGTCCGGGATCGAATTCAGGCCAACGGATTTGTAGACATATGTACTAACCACTGCACCACTTAGGTGTAATAGTAGGGTGGTAATAGAAATATCAGTAGTGTAGTAGTAGTAGTAATAGTGGGAGTAGTAATACAGTGCCTAAAATCGCCATAAGGTTAATTAATCCAATTTTGCGAATTTACATTTTGCGGCCTGCAATGTTGACCAATTTCACACAAAATTGGAGGTAGCACTGTAGTTTACTTGACTTGAAGATACACAACAGGATGAAACCATTTTGTTTTGCTGATATGCTTCACAGCCAACAGAAACCAATTGTGATGTGTAATTTTTGTAGCACAAAAAAGTGCTACATAATTGAAACTAGGCAAGAATCAGATATAGTAGTACATTCCCCTATCAAAGTTAAACGTGACAGTACGTCACCTGCTGCAGAAAGGTTAAATTCACACAAAACATTTCTGCAACTGTTATCCCATCAATCATAACCCATTTTTGTGGTGCAATTCACCTTCTGTACCTTGAACTGTAATATTCATAGTGTAGCTGGAAAGGCAAGATATTTGTATGTTGGATTGAAGAATGGTAGAATCATTGAAAATTTTTATGCTAAAGTTGTACTATGGATAACTCCAGTTTGTTTGGGTTATGGTGACTGATTATTGTTTACCAACTGTGATGAATGATTTAGTTGGGAGTTGATGCTAATGACTTATATAAATGAAAAATAGGTGTTTTTCCATTTGATGATAATGTGGATAGATAAGGAATATCAAAAGAAAATTTAAGTATGTGCTTCTGTTTGATTTGTTCAAAAGAAAAAAATAGGTATTGAGTATTTTTTAACAAATAGTACATTACCTCTGGCCATACTGTGTGACTGTGACTGTGTGAATGTCTCCCACTTAATGGGGTTGGGGAGACTGGTGTCTTGAGTAGCTTGGGAATAAGTGAGAAGAGTGCATGTGTGTGTACGTGGTCTCAGCTACCCCCTTTTTGGCGGGTGACAGCCTGGTGTATAGATGGATAATGAGGCGAGTCCTTCAGACAGGTGATCATCAAAATAAAGTGCATACTTACTAATGTTAATCTAATTACAAAATGTTGTTAATGTCTATATGATATCTATAAGAAATAAGATTATTTTAAGGTGCATTATAGATTTATAATCAAAAGATATAATTTTTTACTATATATGTGGGGTATTAGGTCATTGTGTAAAAAGGAAATCACATTACTTATTTTTATTTAAGTACAATATCTCTCAAAAAATAAATAATGCATGAGAGAAGTATGTGTAGTATGCAAGAAATGTGCAAGTGTGAGTGTGTTAAAGTGTGTCACGTGAACTTATGGGTAGCTATAGTGTAAGCAATCAATGCTTGACTCGTTCAGTCTCGTACAGTTGAGTGATGGTAGATGGCAGCTTTTTGCACCTTACTCAGGCATTAAGTCCAGAGATGCTCATCAAAACTATACATGTTACTGTTAAGCTTGATCAAATTTTGTATGCAGAATAAAATATTTTGCTTGAATTTAA
>JAXIVD010002434.1:27500-47500 GCA_036785275.1 Cancer borealis
GAAGCCATTTCTCAGTAGGTAGTACTGTAATTAGTAGGTATGTAGTAGGTAGCAAGTGGCGAGAGCACGAGTGCGACCAACCCTTCACAGTGAGAGCTAACTGTGGACCGAGTGGCGTGTGCGTCGGCGTGTTCAGTTTGTTCAAACAAAGTGGAGAGTTTGGCCAGCTCACCCGGATATAACGGATGTAACAGATATAATGAACTCTGGTTCATTTTATATCTGACTTGGTTTGGCCAGGAAAAGCCTTTCCACAGCAGCAATGAGCTTGGAAATGGAGGGGACAGTGATGAAGAAAATTGATGCTCTAAAAAATCAGCCAAAACTACATTTGGAAATCAATAATAATTAGCTTTTTAACTTTAATTAGCTATTAATGTTTTCCTAAGAGATCATATATTGTTTTCCTGAATTAAATACAATCATAATTAGTGTATTAAGACAAGGCACATAAAACACATGCTGGTTTGTGTGTCTTTTACTGCATTATACAAACACACAATATACATAAGACTTCATGATAACACCTACTAAGTAACAGTACAAGTGAAAATATAAATAATTACAGCAATCCAATTTTTACATAGTTGGAAAATGTCAAGTAACAATTTGCCGTGAGGTAAGCTTAAAGTTCCTGAAATTCATCTTTCAAAAATTAACATTGGATGCCAATCATTGTTTGAAGATGGCCGGTGAATCATGGTTAAATTGTTGTAAAAAATGTCTAGTTAATGCAACCCTCAATATGTGCAAGATATTTACATTCCCGAAATGAATGCATAAATCATTATTGCATTTATTACTATTAAACAAACTGAGATAAACATTGACGAACTAATACACAAAAAACACCAGTTATCACAGGAGTTATGGGCAAGATACTTATTGCAAATAACACATTTGAAAGGAGCAGATTTTCCATGGAATCTCTTAAGTACAGATCATGTAGTTGATGTATTTGGGCAGACAACATTGCCCTCATACATATGAACGTACATATTTACATTGGTATGTACAGTGACGGTTTCAAACCGGCATAAAAACCTTTCATATGTAACCTATTTGCCCAACTCTGTTCTTTGAATTTTTGGTGTGCCTTTTAACATAAAAAGTAGTGTTTAGTTATTAAGTACAGTTTACATACATTATCTTCATGTATTTCATTTCATGTTTGACTTATGCAGTGTCCCAGTTTATTTGAGATGCTGAAAATCCACTGCAAAGCCAAAGAAGCAAGTGTTGGTTGAGTACATACTTCTTTTCAAAGACAATCATGTTTACATCAGTTTAAGTAAGTGATTACAGTTTGTCGTTTGAATTTACAAATCTTTTGTACCATGACTAGGGTGATATGCATATTGTACATAAAGCTTAGCTAATTAATATCTTGAATTGTACTACACAAAGTTTCATAATAGATCCAGGAATGCAAAGGAACAGTAGAAAAATTACTGATATAATAACTAAGAAATGAAACTAGTCATGAGCTTTCAGATGAGACCTTCAAAATAATTTACTATTGTGTTGTTCCATAACATAGAAACCTCGTGAGGTTTATATAAGACTATATTAGAAGTGTAATGGTGTACAATAGCAAAACCTAGGGAGTGATGGAAGACAATGTTTACAGGCAAAAGCAGATAAGAATGAGGATATTTAGGTAGATGAGTGTGCATTACTGAACAGACCTGGAACCACAGATAGAAAACGAGATGGGAGTTGAATGAATTATATAATGTAATGATAAGAGGTAGATTAAGGTAGTTTGGGTTATATTAAGATGATGGAAAGTGATTGATTGAAAAGTTAGAAATCTGAGCCTAGTTGTACAAGGTACATGCAAAATATGTCATTCCTATAGAAATTATTTCACATGTACATTATTCAGGAAAGCTGCAAGAATATAACCCCCAGGATTCAGGGAGACGTTACTTTCTCCATTCTCTGTGTGCTTTGTCTTTTTGAAGGAAAGTATCAAGAGGAGGGGCTTCCCAGACCCCTCGCTCCATCTCTTTTGTCGCCTTGTATGAAATGCAGGGATTACAGTGGTAGAATTCTTGTAGCTCCCACTGCAGGACACGTATTAATATACCCAGCTGATATTTCCTTTAAAGGACATCTACAACTTAAAATAGAATGCATGGAAACTTAGGCTGCCATAGGAAAAGAGAAGGATACCTTGCCATTACACTGCACGTGAGGTCAGTCACGCAAATGGCGTCAAGGGCGGGGATTACATCCGAAACAGTGTCCCAGGGTTTACCCGTACTTCATATTTAACTTGTGCCTTCTCCCTCCTCACACCTGGTGTGATCCAAGGGTCACACCAAATGCGCAACAATAATTTGCACGGAGAAACATATCCATGGGGTGTGCAACCTTAGTAAGTCATCATGAACAAGTACAAGGTTGGCTCAGATGCAGCCCTGCAACACACCTTGGCCAAGGGGCAAGATTTTAAGGTTTATGTTAAAACCTTCTGAAAATTTGGATGATCCTTCACCAAGAAATCGAGAGTATAGAGCTCCTGCACCTGACATCACACCCAGCCAGAATGTAAACATCCATGTTTGTAGGCAAGTCACTGTCATAGTGAATAGTTATTTGCATTACAGTCATGCATATAGACACGGTCATCTTGAATAGTTATTTGCATTACAGTCGCGTATATAGACACTCATAGTGAATAGTTATTTCCATTATGGTCATATATATAGACACTGTCCATACTCCATACCATACTGTTGGGATCGTGGGTACAGTCTTTGTATCGGCACCCTTGCACACCTCACCTAGGTGTGCAAAGTTGTTCCCGTCGCAAATCGGAAGTGTCTATATACAAGACCATAATGCAAATAACTATTCATTATGACAATGTCTAAATACATGACTAATGCAAATAACTATTCCCCGGAGAGAAGTGGAAAACTGTGGGGTCTCCTTACACCCATGCCCCTGTCCACCCAGCAGTGAATGGGTACTGGATATTAGCCAGGGGTTGTGACCTGTCTTCTGGGGTGGTGACCTGAC
This sequence comes from Cancer borealis, assembly GCA_036785275.1. Taxonomy (NCBI): domain Eukaryota; kingdom Metazoa; phylum Arthropoda; class Malacostraca; order Decapoda; family Cancridae; genus Cancer; species Cancer borealis. The sequence continues at coordinate 30,531 of JAXIVD010002434.1, forward strand.
ACCTGCCTCAGCCAGGTGTGCAAGGGTGCCGATACAAAGACTATACCCACCATCCCAACAGTATAGTATGGAGTCTGTACAGTCTCTATATACACGACTGTAATGCAAATAACTTCTACATAACAGTATCTATATACACAACTGTAATGCAAATAACTATTCACTATGACAATGTCTATATACATGACTGTAATGCAAATATATTCACTATGACTGAGTTGCCTACAAACATGGTGGTTGTTGACATCCTGGCTCAAGGTCGTGATGTCACTGCAGGAGCTCTATACAGCAATATCCTATGACAGTATGAATTATGAAGGAAGATTATTCAATTCAGAATACATGTATGAATGGTTGGAACAACACAAATAGAATTCTTAAGAGTGAAGTTTATAGGTATGCAATCCTGATCCATTATATTTTAACTTGTATATGACTGTGGAGAATCTTTACTAAAGGAAGCCAGACCTCTCTTCACCAGCTCTTCAGCCACATCAACATTCTGTAAAGTAAAATTTTAAAAACTTAATTTTTACATAATTGCCAAGGCATCATCACGTGAAGATTATAACCAGTCAATAGTGCAAAATAAGAGGAACATTGTTTGATGAAAGGGACAAAAGGGAAACCACGTTGTGTCATCCAAGCTTTCTTTCCCCACTTTTCCATTCCCGTTACCCTTCACAATCGCCTTTCTTTCCTTCACAAAACTCTTAAAGCTCCTTTCACATGTGTCAACTTTTCGCCGTGTGCCGTCCACAGGCTCACGCCGTGCATTCCAGACAACACAACAATGTGCTGTACCTTCAGTTGGCTCTAGTTTTTCAACATGGACACACAAGACCACTTGCTTTTCCTTTATTACTTATATTTAAAAGGAAAATAACAACGTTCACATGGCAGGAAATGTTAGCAAAGTATTAATGTTGCCAGACCTGTGGTGGCAGCTTTTTTACTCTGTATCAGAAGACCACAAGTGACTGCAAAAAGTTTTTCTAGACTTTTGTCCCAGAGAACCGGCCAGTCCTGAACCAGACTAATTAATAATTCAACGTCTATATCAACTACCTCCATTGTTACTGGTGAGCAGGACTCTGCAGATCAGAAGTCAGGAGGCAAGTGAAATAGTCATTGTCAAGTCAACATGGCCAAAGGTCTAAAAGTGTGACTGCGTCCATAGCGTGCCATGTCCACTTCAGTGATTTCACATCGTCCATGATTTGCCATACTGGCATCACAGGGCGCCGTGGTGACAACTGTGGTCGTGACGTGTGAAAGCGTCCAGAGTTCTTTGAGAGCACAACGTTGTGTCCTGGACAGCACGAAGTTGATATGTGTGAAGGGAGCCGACCATATTAATTCAAGTAATCATGAACCTTGGTGTGCGCGAGAGAGAGAGCGAGTGAGAGTACGAGAGCGAGAGAGAGCGCGAGAGAGAGAGAGTGCGCGAGGGAGAGAGAGCGAGAGTGCGACAAGAGAGAGAGAGAGAAAGAGAAAGAGAGAGAAAGAGAAAGAGAAAGAGAGAGAGAGAGAGAGAACGAGAAAGAGAGAGAGCGAGAGAAAGTGCGAGAGCAAGAGAGAGATGTAGCTTTGCAGTAATGAATGGAGCGAATCAAAGTCTTAAGAGAGTACCAACCGTTGTTCCATTAGTGTCCGTAATCTGAACACAAGGTATGGCAGTGTTGCCTTGTTGTTGGTAGCCTACCACTCGCACCATCACCACCTTCCACTGGGAGGCATAAGTCAGTTCCTCAAACACATCAGCTGCTTCTTCACTCTGGGCACTCCTACAGCAGGAAGGAAACAAGATTAAAGGACAATTGTAATTAATATAGAGCTGGTAATTGTGATTTTTATAGGTGTGTGTGTGTGGGTGGATGTGTGTGTGGGTGTGGGTGGGTGGGTGGATGTGTGTGTGTGTGTGTGTGTGTGTGTGTGTGTGTGTGTGTGTGTGTGTGTGTGTGTGTGTGGATGTGTGTGGGTGTGGGTTGTTTAAGGTGAACCAGGATTGAAATGTGTTGAGCTAAGGTTGAAGAATACGAGTGGCTGTGGCTGTGTATTGGCCACACTAGCCTCACTCTTACACTGACCCTTTGTATGACTTGTAATACAAATTCTACTTTTCTACTTTTCTGTCCTTGTTACACTATTGCACAAGCTACAGCTTTCTCTCTTAACCTGTCTCTCTCGATCTACCGCCACATTTCCACTGAGATAATATAATTTCCTTCCTACAATAAATATATATCGTTCATTTGATCTAATCCCTTCCCATAATTTTCCTTACCCTCATCTCTGTTATACCGTCTACCTTTTAGATGAACATTGTGCCATATGACCTCTGATCTCTAGCACTTGATGCAAACTGAAGTCTTGCTCCCCTTAAATAATACTGATAAAACTCACTCAGGATTAATATTTGCCAAGAAACACTCGATGGCTTGAAAACTGAGCTTCAGAAAATCTGTTCGTAGTTCACATACAGTATCCATTTTGATGGTTTCTGTATCACCAAAGTCGACATAATACACAGTAACTTGATGGGGTTGGGGATCTCCCTCATTCTGTAGAAAGCTGCACACTCTTCCTCTGTACCAGGAGTCCTCATGTGGAAATTTGGCTGCAACTATGCTGTCAACAGTAACCTGAAAAAAGAGTGGCAATTACAGAGTTGAAATGGCCTTAAGTGCTTGGCAATTAAAGAGTTGAAATGGCCTAGTTCATCATTATGGATAGTGTGATTACCCAAATTATGTCCTATTTTGTTAGCCTTTTTTTATTTCTACAACCTGGAAATGAATGTTGGTGTAATAGTAATCAGGACACAAGATTGAAAGCCACAAAAAAATTAATTAATTAATTTAAAAAATATTAAAAATTACCATAAACATTTTGGTTACATTGACACTGCCTTGACATATGAAAGCATTGTAACATCCTGACAATTAACAAGAACATATGACTAATCATCACCACGTATCCTGCTACTTCACACCACATGAATCATTGATCACCTTAATTAGTCAAAGAAAGAGAGAGAGAGAGAGAGAGAGAGAGAGAGAGAGAGAGAGAGAGAGAGAGAGAGAGAGAGAGAGAGAGAGAGAGAGAGAGAGAGAGAGAGAGAGAGAGAGACAGAGAGAGAGAAACCCTTATGTGGTCCTGAAATGAGATAATTCCATCTATGAGCAACCATTTTGGCACTTCATTAATCCATCTATACATACAAGTATATAATTTATCTCCTCAGCTGGATAGCCACAACAAAGAGTTTAGTGTTCCAGGGCACATTACTCTCCCCTCTCCCTCCACACCCTGTCTTTTCTTAGGAGAGAATACAGAGATGGGACTTCCTCAGACCCCTCACTCTGTCCCTATTTGTCGCCTTTTACGATCTGCAAGGAATACAATGATAGTATTCCTGTAACCCCCCCCCCCCCCCCCCACCACAGGGCACTTCATAAAGTCTCATTAATGGTATGTGAAACTTGCCTTATCTAATTGGTGAAGTTCTCTGTTTTCCTCATCACTGTAATATTCTGTCATTTCTGTCACTAATTTGTCTAGTTGGATGGCTCGGGGACTCACAACCTGAAAAACAAGAGGACGTAAGTCACAAAAATTATTCATCACTGCAAGTATTTGTTGTTATTAAGGTAAGGTGAATGTCACAAAATCAAGGCAGTTATAGGTGTGATAGGAGACCAGAGAGAGAGAGAGAGAGAGAGAGAGAGAGAGAGAGAGAGAGAGAGAGAGAGAGAGAGAGAGAGAGAGAGAGAGAGAGAGAGAGAGAGAGAGAGAGAGAGAGAGAGAGAGAGAGAGAGAGAGAGAGAGAGTCAGTCAGTATAGACGAAAAGAACAAGACTTACAACACTGCCATGATCATTATGGGAAGCAAATTATATGTTATCTGCTCTCATGCTTTCTTAATGTGCAAAATGGGAAATTATTCAATAGTATTCTACAACTGCTTTAAAGTAAGTAAATCACAAAACAACAAATAAGGAGTGATTATGGTAACAACACCCCCACAGGACCACTAGACCACCTCCCACCTGCAGCCAGAAGTGAGTGGCAGAGTTCACTGCAGACACATACGCCTCAATGAACTTATCACTGCTTGGGGATGACAGGGCCTCCTGCTCAACACTTCCATTGCTGATCAACGAACACTGAAACAAACCACGTGTTAGGTGTCAATTACAATAACAATAACAATTACTCGTTCATGCTACTTGCAGATTGCTGTGAAGAAAAATAATGATAATAATAATATGCACAATAAAAGCCCCTTCTGCCCAATGTTTTTTCTATAGGAATACAAAGTACTTGGTGAGGAATTACCAATCCTCTTATATCATCCTTTTAAGTTACTTTTGATAACATGCAGGGAATACAAAAATTTATTCCAAGATTCATGTGTCATTAATAATCATAAAACCAAGATATCTAAAAATACAATAAAATCCAGCCAATACTCACAGGATGATTCTTAAAAAGGAGACCAACTCACCTGACTTGTCTCACTCTCCTGTGTTCCCTGACGGCCTCGGAAACGCAGAGACATCTTGCTGGCAGAGGCATTGATGTGTTGCCTATATTTTTCTGCCTCAGCCACCTACAGGTAAATGAACAGGTATTAATTACCTAATGACCTAGAAATGTTCATATAAACACAACAGGAAATAGTTTCCATTTTCTTAGGGCACCTTAACATGACATTAAAGTACAGAAAAAAAAATAATAAAATAACATGGCAGGATCGAGTACACCCTTGGTTTGGCAGAAAAAACTTTAATTCACCCCCAAAAAAGTTTACATAACCTATTTAAGCCGCTCATTGGGTTTACGCAACGTGAAACATGTTGCAAAGATGCTACACTGTGCTGCAGACACAACACACATGATCCTGAAGCAGCTCAGGCCACCAATACTTACCCTTGCCTCTTACAGTACAGCTTGTATGCACTCTTACATGTCAGTGTTTGATGGGGAGGTACTCAACAAGGAACTGTTTTTTTTTTTTTAGAATGACGACCTACAAGAAAAACAAATGTAAGGAGTACGAGTATTGAAAATGTGTTTACTTCTCTTTAACCCTTATTTTCACTGTCTTGATGAAAAAACATCATTGCATAAGTATCAGCTTCATGCACTGCTTATAATTATGTTATTAATGTTTGGAAGATTTTCTAAGGATTACTTTACATGTGTGTGTGTGTGTGATGCTTAATTATAACTTGACTAATTGCACCACAGTAAAGATCCTTGTGCCAAAAATGACATGATGGCAAACTGAGATACAGATCTGTCTCAGAAAAATAAATATTGCTTAATGGAACTTGTTTCATTGCATAACAAATACTCCAACTCTACCTACAACCTACACCATATCAGGAAAGTTTACATTAAGATGAGTCTCAGTTTGGGGTCTTGAATGGCATTGAAGGATATAGTCTCTTTACTTTTACTGATGAGACTTGTCATAACGCTTGACTTATACACAGCTCGAACACTTGCTTTACACTTAATAGAAAAACATGGTCAAATAGTGAAAAAACCAAAGTTACTTCCTGCATCATGACCAGTAATGTTTTACATATTTGCATCAAGCAACATGAATATAGAAACTTCTTACTAGACACACAATCAATAATGTGCGTCTTAAGCCCCTTCCACACGAAGGGCAAATGCACGGCGGGCAGACACTGTTACCAATTTTGTAGTATGGGTGGCGATCACGAGTGTGGATGACGTCATAGACGAGGAAACCACGAGCAAACCATCGAAGTGCCCGTGCCCGTTGTTGAGGCACTGGATGGGCGCCTAACTAGGAACCACGTTGCCTCATATTGGTGTCTTGTTTCTCAATTCGTTGTTGCACTTTCGCTAGAAGTCTGTAAAAAGTATCTGGGTCCATTCTCATATAGTGGTGAAAGTCACTGCAATGGTCACCTTGTAATTCACGTAAAAGTGTCACGTGACTTCCCAATGTTATTCTGTTTTCCAACCACTTTTTACACCATTGTTTCTTCTCTCTCCTGTCCTTTTTCTTCTTGCAAATAGCAATAATTATTGTACACAAAGCTATACGTTTAGCTTTAACTGTCCGGCGACCCATGTTGTCGTACCGAACACACAAAGTTTAGCCCACTGGCCGACGTTGCCTGACACAGCTCTGACTGTACTCTGCCCTCTGCCCGTCGTCCGGCCCAAGTCATACGTTCGCCTGCCTGTGCCTACTGCCTGCCTTAATTGCACTGTTTGATCTGGTAACACTGTTTCAAAGCGAGAGAATTACGGGCAAATCAGAGTGCCCGCCGTGCATTTGCCCTTCGTGTGGAAGGGGCTTTACAGACAGGATCAAGGAATCTGTATCTAAGTGGCAAAAAAAATTATGAAAATACAAACTCTTGATACTATAAAATGTAAAAATACTGTATTAATATGAAGTCACTCATACACCACAAGCAAATCTGTAGTAAGCCAAAGCATTCAAATCATTTAGACTTCAGCATGCAACTTAAATATATTAAAATCATATCACTACTATATCAACTAATATTTACAGAACAAAGCATGCAGTAAAACATTGGGGAGACACATTCAGGTGAGTACTTTCCAATACGAATTATAAATAAGCACATGAAGGTGTTTTGCTAGCATTATAGATTCTTTACGAGATCACTTTTTTCAGCAATTTTTAGAGGAACAGGAGCATAAAACTGTACCTTCTCCAGAAGCTGTATCTTGGCGGCTTCAATCTGCTCTTTGGTGCCCTTGAGAATTATCCGTTTCATTTCCTCTGTCATTCACATCAAATAACATAAAAGTAGTGCAACATGCTCAAAACAAGGAAAACTATATAATATATGAAAATAAATAAAAAAGTTATACTATTGTTCTATACAACAATTACATAACAAATCTCATATCAATGTAAGAAAACTTTATCAAAAGGAAATGTTGAAATCTACCCAACTCTAATTCTCCTCATGACTTCTAGTATCTTGCCATATCAGGAAACTTTTCATGCCATAAATCTAACCTCAGCAGAAACTTGCCACAGTAAGATAAAGGGAGAAGAATGGATATCAACAGTAGTGGGAATGGTTCTGCTAATCTGCTGACGGCTACTTAACGAAGACAATTTTTGTTCAATATTTGACTTGCATTTCCGCTAAATTATAGAACCGTTAGTGAACAAATAACTTCCTCTGTGGCAGAATGACGGAGCCTGATTGCACATCAGTAACCAGATTGGAAAAATGCTGCCACCATATTCCGTTTATTAAAAGTGACTAAAAGAACAGAGTGAGAAGGCTGGGAGCCCATCCTGTGCATTATTTCTTTCTACTATAAGAAAATGACTATAGGAAGAATTTAAATTAAATTTTCACTGAACCCTAAGTAGATGATTTGTCTCGGACATCAGCTGGCTATGTATATAAAAGATAGAATTCTAAGTTCACAAATCCTTTTTTTGTCAGTTAATTGAAAAAAGTTTAATGGTAAAAAAATATTTGTAAACTTTAAAATCATACATCTTTGTTACTGTTTGTTTCGAAAGTTATGTTGAGCATTTTTCATCAGAATATTTTCTTCCAAAAAACTCACTAGTTTATCACATATTATAGTTTCCATTAATTTACCAACTATGTATGTGAGCCTCATTGGTCTGTAATTATTCAGTAGTACTTTGTTTTTTGTGTGGAAGTAATATTTGCCTATTTCCAAATGCCTGAGACTCTTCCAGAATTCAGGGATTCATTGAATATTATCACGAGGTTTGCTGATCTGATACTTTGCCTTTTTCAAAACTATTGGTGCAATTCAATCAGGACGAGGAGTTTTGTTTACCTTAATTTTATTAAGTGCATTAGTTACTACGTCCTTAGTAAAGTCACAATCAATCAATCAATCAATCATTGGGGCATACACTGAGGGCTGCGTCGCCTCGCCAACCCTCGGACTCCAGCCCCAGCGATCACCTCGTGCAAGTCTCCATGCAAGCCCCTTCCCATACCAAGTAACTCTCAAAGTCACAATTGCTTAATGGAATTAAGTTAGCTTGGGTTGGGGTTGTTTCTTGGTTTCCAAGGGTATCTTCAACATCAAGAAAAGAAATAGTCTGGGGTGGTTTGGTCATATTGAGAGAAAGAAGAGTGAAGAGTTTGTGAAGACAGTGTATGTGAGTAAAACGGATGGTCCTAGGTGAGAGGAAGGCCAGTTGTAAGATGAAAAGATAGGATCGTTTTAAAGGAGTACATTCATGAAAAAGGTGCTGATGGAGGGGTAGGCCTTGAAAAAGCAAGGAGGACGTGTTTGGATAGGGAGAGGTGAAAGCTCTTCTGCCTCCAGAAACGTTTCTTTAGGAACAAGGTGTCAAAAACTAGATAGGTAGAAGAGAAAAGTCAGAGAATAGTGGATGAAATTTATAGTGTATGAACAAGAAGGAAGCTGAAACTGAATGTAAGTAAAGTGATGGTTTTTAAAAGGAGAGAAGCAGGTGGTGGACATAGCATGCGTAAATCAAATGATGATTAAGATGTACAAAAATAGTTAGATGAACAAATGAAATTTCACATTTGTTTACATACAAGTGAAATTTATTTAAAATTATATTTTAGATGAATTTTATGTATATAAACTAATGTGAAATTTAATTTGTTCATCTAACTATTTATGCACATCTTAATTATCATTTGATTTTGGCATGCTATATATCTTTTCCCTGAGGTGGAGGCTGCAAGAATACCACCACTGTATTTATTCCCTGTGTATTGTAGAAGGTGATCACAAGGGACAATGTCTCCCTGAATCCAAATGTCATGCCTACCTTCTGTTAAGGAGGATATAAGGAATATAGATTGATAGATATAATATCTAAAAACCTTACATCTAAGGTACACCATATCATATTAGCTTTATCCGTCTGTTTTTAAGGGTCTTGGAGCTAATTTAACAAACTGAAGTTAAATGACTTTAATGAAGGTTTAGGGTTAGCTGTAATCGTTAGCTTCACCTCATTTTATTTATCAATTCATTGGTGCAGTATAGTCTCATCAAGTAAACATTTGAGTTAGCATATTAGCAATTATTGAAGCAAACTTTTCAGTTACCTTTGCCCACTACTGGATAACAGCATGCATAAGATCTAAAGATATATGCATATAAATAACAATAATAATAATGTCATCTATTGTGCATATGAACTGAATTAAATACTGTATATGCTACAAAAACTTGCAAATGCACATACTAAAACACACAATACATAACTATAAACTATCATATTTTCACTTGTTCACTGCTAAATAATTTTGCTCCATAACTGTTTCCTTTGTGTTAATAATGACACATAAACCAAATTATAGTTGTTACTGCATCAGACCTTGAATACTTTTGTACCGAGTACAACGGGCCAACTATCATTACGGTGATTCCTTTGCGGAATCACCGGTAAATCCTCGTATTCTCGACGCTCGTTAAGATACCTTGTTATGGTTAGAGTAGGTACTACTAGCGAAAGAGGATGATGGGAAAAACACGTGACGTCACTGGAACTGAGGATATATATATACCGGTCTGGGCGGGAGGTCAGTCACTAGTGTTCCGTGACCCCGCTCCAGACAGGTAAGCCTTCAGTGTTCCTAAAAGCTTTGCCACACTTGAAAAAACATTTATTAATATCTAACAGTAAATTGTCCTCCCGGATACAGCTGCCGAGAGGACCAGCAAAAGACTCGTCTTTCGGTTGGTGTTTGACGAAGGCTGCATGTGGCGTTGCCTCTCAAACAAGGACGACGGCCAGAAGGACCCAGTGACTCTCAAACAATATTTGTGGCGTGAGTGTATTTTGGTCGTTTTTCCATCAGTTCCCTCACGTATAGTTAGGTAGGATAGAATAGGAATATTTGTATTAAGGTATATGTTTATGTTTGTGTCGCTAAGGGTGGATAAGCATTTGTAAGAGCACCACCACGGATATAGCGAGTACTTTATTTATTTTATTCATCATTAAAGTTGTCCATTATTTTTATATTCGTTTTCTGTTCATATACCAACTCTGACCCTCGGTACACTTTCTTTCAGATAGTAACAGTAATTATTCCCTAAGCATTCACACTAAAGACATGTGATGGTATGTCCAGATTAGTATGTCACTTTCATGAATTCATCCATCCACACAATTTACCTATTATTAATTATTACACTCCTACTATAGCTTGTAGTGATTCAGTATTTATAAACTTTTGATATATGCCAGTAAATTTCAAAAGGAATTCTTATTTTGACTTCAATTATAAGATTACAAAAAAAGTCTATAAAGATGCATCTTCTATGCAATTATTTTTACTAAATGGTTTAAAAGTGTCCCTATTTGAAGCACTGACTAATAAAAGCAAATGCACACTTTGGATAATAGCACTATTACCACATTTCCCGACAAGCTCAAAGCTACACTAAATAAATAATGATCAAAGTAAAGTGAACTGGCCTTGTTATGCATTTTTCTGGATCTGTGCAATTGAAAACCTATAAACACAGACAAGAAAGCCAGTGGTCAAGAAGGCACTAATGAGGAACAGCAGGATGAGGTGTCATGGAAGGTATGACTGAGGGAATCATGAGATGAAGTCTTGATGACTTAAGAGTTGTCAGCATGTTCTTTATGGTGTTGGCAGTACATATAACTCTTTACTAATGAGAAATAATGATCACCAAGGAATGACTTAATACAATGGTGTCATTAGTACAAACTAAAACTACAGTACTTGTTTGTATACACACCTGTGGATGCTGGGGAAGTTGAGAAATCTTCTTCCTTTACAACTGTGATCTTGACTCCAGTGTTATGAGAAATGCTGCGGACAGTGTCACCGCTCCTCCCAATGATGCGGCTGATAGCCATCTTAAAATAATGATGACATAAATAGAGCAGGTCACAAGCAATCACCTAGGTAATTATGAGCCAGAGTGAATCAAGACTAAATGAAAATTTGACAAAGCATTATAATCAGTCTGGCAGAAAAAAGTAGCTACAGTATGATCTTCAAGAATAGTTATAATAAAATACTAACATTTGGGACTTTCATTTCTGAGATCTCCACAACAGGTTGGTCAGTGATAGCCTTTAGGACGAGCTGGTGAGCCAACCCCACATCCTCGGGTGATCCAACGATGGTACATGTTCGCTTGCCTTTCTCTTCTGGTGGAGGATAGCATGAAAAAATATTAATCAAAATAAAGTAAATAAGAGTGAATTATCAATCTGTCATGGTCTAATGGTACAAGAAAACTCATCATAGTAAGATACATACATTATCAAACACATGTGGTATGAATATCCAGATAAAAAAGAATAGAAAATATGATTTTTATGAAAAAACTATTAACATTATAGTTTTAAAAGTCCAAATTCATCAGTAACTCCAGCACAGATCAGGTTTTGTTGATATCTACAATGTAATACACACAAGTATATTTTTGGCTTTGGTATGCATGCTTATATCTTAGAAAAAACAAAACTACTGAGTTCAATAACACGTGTGAGGGAAAATAAAGAAATAAAGCAAACCTTTATCAGAAAATTTGATCTTGGTGTTAGTGCTGGCCTGGATCAGCTTCACGTTAGCACCCTGACGTCCAATGACAAGGCCAACTGCCTCAACCGGTACTTCCACCTTCACTGATGTACTCGGGCTGATCTTCGCTTGGACCACGTCAGATTCTTCTTGATCCTGTACATATAGGCATGGTTACTTAAGAAATCTTAAAGACTACAGTTTCAATCTGGCAAAAATGTTGTTCTATTTCATAGTATCTGACGCCTCATTCCCTCAAGGAACATCCCCCAAGGGGAGAAGAGCCTTCATCTCTCCCTATCCATGCACTCCTTCCTTGCTTGTTTGAACACTCCCCCTCTATCATTTCTCTCATGCATGTACTCTTTTGCCTCATCCTTCAATCTTACAACTGACCTTCCTCTCCAACTTGAATCTTCAACTTCACTCACACTTTCTTCATGTTAATAAACCCACGAGAGGTGACAATATACTAGACTTTATATTTTTAACAAACAATGGTCTAGTAAGTAACATTCAGCACCAGTGATTATAAAATTGTTTCTTTTAATATAAACCTTGAGATTTACAAAGAAAAAACCTAACAATAATAGAAGTTGTCCTTGGTTTAATGAAATTAAACGGTGGCTTCAGTTGAGAAATAGGTTAACTACATAAATATATGAAAGCTCAGCATCCATCCGAGATCATTAAACTATATAGCAAATCTATACAAGTTAAAAAATTAATTCAGCAAGCAAAACTGCAATACTGAGAAAATATTGCAGCAGAAAGCAAATATAATGCAAAAATGTTTTATAGATACATTAATAATAAGAAACATTAAATTGACATTGAATTATTAAAGGACATCAATGAAAACCTTGTGACAGATAATACTAAATAAATGCTTAAGTTCAGTCTACCACATGAGTTGGTGATAGCATTAACACTAATGACAATATTAATTATGCAATTACCAGTGCCTTTATAGTAGGGAGACAAGATGCCATGACTGAACTGATAACATCAATCAATGTTAGTGTTAGTAATAGTAATGAAAATCGTTATGTGCTTGACCAACAATACCACACCCACGATAATGTAATAAGCTCCAATCATACACTGCCAAACCTTGAAATATGTACAGAAGACTTACTAAATGCAATCAACACTGAGTAAGTAACTATAGTTACTTACTATACTATGGAAGTCTGTGAATGTCACCTCCATGAGTGACATGCACGTCACTGTAACGAATCGTTACCACCATTACTAATACTGTCTTTTACCACAACAGATACGTGGTTCTTAAGGTAGGAAACGAGATACTGGCACGTCACTAAAACGAATTTCTACCGCTACTAATAGTGTTTGATTCTGATTAATAATGCGTACACTTACCACTGTTTAGTTACCACGTATTGGCTGCCACACAAACTCAGCCCCACATACCCAACACATCATAGTTAATAGTAAACATAAGGCTACCCTCTCTCCTTTGATCAAGTCTACAGTTCAACATATCACCAATTCCATCATTTGTAACCTACTGATTGAAATCAACAACAGTGAAGACAGACCTTGTTAGTTATTAGTGACAGTTCTTAAGGTCATGTGAACTCTCAGGATCATCTTGCACTATCCTCCTGGTGGTTGTTTGCAGTGATGTCTGCAGCTTACCCTCCCCTAACGAGGAGACAACACTACTCTGCCTCATAACAACACGACGCATCACTGTCACACACACAACTACCACTTACATTCTTGGTGAGGTAGTAGTAGACGGCTCCTACAGCTCCTGACAGTAGTACAGCACCTCCAAGGGGCAAAATGAAGGTCTTTAATCGTGAGGCGTCCATCACACCCACACTCACACACACACACACACACCCTCTCCCCGCCGCCTGCTGCTGCTTGTTGTGTGTGTTGTGTGTTGACTGGCGTGAGGATTGCTTCGTATCGGCACACCCTTCTCTTGCTCTGTCTGTCTTTATGTATTTAGTGTATTCTTCTTCTATTTTTCTTCTCTTATCTGGAAAATTGTATAATATATTTCCTTGGCCCCCTCAATGGCCGCCACTACTATGGACTAATGCTGGTGGTGACGCAATATGTGACGTCATGAATCTCTGTCATGCTAAGGAATACAAATACGTCATTAGCATAAATAAACACTGGTAAGCATTTGCAGGTGTTCTTCTCTGTAATGTTCGTCAATGATCACAATTTCCTGTAACAAAACTGCTTTTTTTACAGTGTAAATGCGTTTGTTTGTTTGTGTGTGTGTGTAATTACCTAGTTGTAGTATTTTCGTAGGTACGGCTCCTGCCTGAGCTACACTCATGTGGTCTTATCTCCGTATCTATTTTTGTAGTTTTTCCTTCAGTTGATGTAGTTCTTAGCACATTCTTTCCCATTATCACTTCTTTCTTTAGTCCATCCCAAGTATTTATATTTCTCTGCGAAAAACTGTATATTCTTTGTATTGTTCAAGCAAATTCCATAGCGACCTGAGCAGAGTTCGAACCCACGACTTGGGGTGACAGGCAGAAGGCATTCAACTGTGTGTGTGTGTGTGTGTGTGTGTGTGTGTGTGTGTGTGTGTGTGTGTGTGTGTGTGTGTGCGTGTGCGTGTGCGTGTGCGTGTGTGTGTGCGTGTGCGTGTGCGTGTGTGTGTGTGTGTGTGTGTGTGTGTGTGTGTGTGTGTGCAACATGGTGTCAATCTTACGCCGCGGTCACATCTTACGATCAGGCACGTAGTTGGCCGTAGTGGATGATGACCGGAGTTGACCTTAGTTAAACATTTAAACGTAGTTAGATGTAGTTAACCGTTGTTCAACGTAGTTAAATTGAACTTCAATAAACCCCTGATTTGGCTGTGGTTAGCCTGAAAATTTTCAACATGTTCAAAATATCTCTACGGTGAGCTTGGATGCCAAAACCCTACTGTGTCCGTAGTTTGAATCTACTTCGAACCTACTGCACCCTACTTCAACGTAGTTCACCGTAGTGACACTACGGTGAACTACGTTCAAATGAACTACGGTCAACCACGTGCTTGACCGTAAGATGTGACAGCGGCTTTAAACTCGATCCTCCATTCTATCACAGCCTTGAACAATGGAGTCTTCCAGTAGAAGTTAAAGAGTCCCATAGAATTGAAATAATACTAAACCTTCGATATGTATATACAATTTCATACATCCGGCTACAAAATAGGCTATGTAGCTACATATTTAATTTTCCTCCTCCCCTTCCTCCTCCTTTTACTCCTCCTTTTCCTCTTTCTCCTCGTTATCATCATTATTACAGTTGTTTCATCATGAGCAAAGTCAAAATTATGAGGCAGATAATCTTGTCAGTTTGATACACAATAATGTAACTATACGCAATTATATGACATCAAAGAAGTTCCTATACAACAATAGACAAATGTTGGTCCAACTGGAACACTTACGCAAGTAGTTGTCATCTCAAAACGCTGCACAGGTCATTTAGCATCAGGCTCAAGAGATAGTGTTTGTGTACAGATGGTCAGTCAAGAGGAGAGCACCGCCCGTACTGGTAGTGCACCCCGGCACCTCTCGTCCTCAGCCAGTCTTTGAACCTGTAGAAAAGAACATCGTCAGAGATTATCGACTAAACACAATGAAATAACTAGTGTTGTTACTTGTTTTCTATTGTACATTGGCTTCTCCTTGAGTCTTCCAATACTGACAACCATCTCTGTCCCGCGATCACTGAGTCTACTAATACTGGTGCCAAGTGTTGTGTTTGTACGTACTACATATGGCGACACTTTGAAATCTGAACACAAGGCAGTAATTTGAAGTGTGCGCAGATGGCGGTGGTCTGAATGCATATCACGGCACTCGTGAAATAGGTATACATAGCAACACTTGAATGCACATGACGCCACTCTGAAATTTGCACATGGAGGCACCTTAGAACTTAGAGCTTCCCCTTGTCACGAAGCCACACCAATTATAGATGATGAAGACGGAGACGGCGAACTATGCACATTTTTTTTTTCCATATTAACCACCATAAAATGCGCAAAACTTATCTAAAATCATCCATATTACCAAATTAACTGACATTTTACAAAACCCTGGGATCACTACTTGTTTTCTCGTTCAGATTAACAGTTGACAGTGTTGCAGTGTGGGTTACGATTTGGCTGATGCTACGGATTTCTAAACACATTAACACGATTCAAGATAACACAACGCCTCGTATTATTGTTCATGTGATGTCAGACACCTTCTTATCTTGCGCGACATGCATTAGATAACTTTTTTCAATGCATTCTGCCAACACAAAACTATAAACATGACAATCAGTTCTTCACAGAGAATCGTCTCCGGCAGCATGATACACGGCAGAGTTTCGAGGAAGATCACTGAGTAGAGAGTGAGCAAGACGAGCATCGAGAGAGGAACGCGAGGTGAGAGTAGAGTGGCCCCTTGTAGCGCGACAAAGGTTTCAAGACACCACCGGGGAGAAACAAGAGTGTGCCTCGGCCTCGCCTGGCTCGCCTGCCTCACCCAGACCCAGAGTGTGAGCAGTGGCGGTGCGGTGTGGGTGTGTGACGCTGGTCGCTCGTCTCTTTGACTCGCTGTACTTACCCTTCGGTAGCCTGTGACGGGATTTGTATTCACTCGGACAAGGATAAATGCAGTGCTGCAGGTGAGGCAAGGAGGATACGGAAGCAGCACTCGTGTGTGTGTGTGTGTGTGTGTGTGTGTGTGTGTGTGTGTGTGTGTGTGTGTGTGTGTGTGTGTGTGTGTGTGTGTGTGTGTGTGTGTGTGTGTGTGTGTGTGTGTGTGTGTGTGTGTGTGTGTGTGTGTGTGTGTGTGTGTGTGTGTGTGTGTGTGTGTGTGTGTGTGTGTGTGTGTGTGTGTGTGTGTGTGTGTGTGTGTGTGTGTGTGTGTGTGTGTGTGTGTGTGTGTGTGTGTGTGTGTGTGTGTGTGTGTGTGTGTGTGTGTGTGTGTGTATGTGTAGGCGAGAGATAGCCCCTCCCCTTCTCTGCTGTCTCACCTCCACCCCCGTACTGGGTCTTGGGTCTTAGTGCATTACGGGTCACCAATACTGTTTTCCTGGTGCCCTTGTGTTCCTCGGTGACTCAGCGTGTTCCCTAAACTCTCCTGCACCTAACCCGTTGTCGCCTGACCTGCCGGAGGAGAGCATGGGCGGCGTGGAGAGGTGAGTGATGGCAGGTGTGGTAGAGTTGGGCAGGTAAGGTGTGTGGACCAGGTGAAGCGGCGGGCGGGCATGGCATCTCTCTCTTCCTCCTTTCCAAGTAGATGTGTCCTTTTATGAACACGGTCTCTCTCTCTCTCTCTCTCTCTCTCTCTCTCTCTCTCTCTCTCTCTCTCTCTCTATATATATATATATATATAT
>JAXIVD010002434.1:57500-60059 GCA_036785275.1 Cancer borealis
ATGCATGCACTCGTATCTCGGGGTGGAAGCGTTGCCCCAAAACTTTAGTGGAGATGCGGCCTATGAATGCATGTGATTGTGTGTTGGGGGAGGAAGAAGGATTGAGAAAGTGAGCGGGAAAAAAACCGAAGCCGAGCCGAGCCGAACCCAACCACATGCAGGCTGAGGCATATGGCAGACCTGCTGTTGGATGCTCCTGACTTCAGCGTATACTTTCATGCACCACAAGTTTTCTCTCTTCCTCAACTTTTACTTGCGATGGCCACAATTTGTACGTGAAAATGCCATGTGTAGTACCTGCTTGTTAGATGGTTTACCTAGCAATCTGTTATAGTGTGTTCCCTCGCGTGCACTGCAGGTAAGGAGAGTGCAAACAAAGGAACAAAAGGAAGTGTGATTTGGTGTATATCTGACGTTCGCATCTCTCTTTTTTTTCTCTCTCTGTCTCTCTCATTTAATTCTGTTTCCTGGTGAGACATTCTACAATATATTTTCAAATCCTTTTCCTCCTCCTCCTCCTCCTCCTCCTGCTCCTCCTTCTCCTCTTAGCACGTGACACTCAATCTCTGGCTCTCTCACTTACCCTGCAACAAACTTTCCTCCCTTGACCGCTTTGCCACAGCCACACCACAAACACCCTTTTAGGAGACCAGTAGATAGTCACTGACACCCAGGATACGACCGTCTGGCCTGATGGTGGTGGTGGTGGTGGTTCATAGTTTCGCTAGTGATAGAAATTTGTGGTGAGGAGCAAAATAAAAGAGAGAGAGAAAAAAATAAAAATAAAGATACATGAATCATCGTAGTGTTTCGTCTCAAGTTGGTAAGAAAATAATGAATTAAAAAAAAAAGAAAAGAAAAAAAGTGGGGATATTTTGTGAACTTTAAGTGTTGCAAGTGTTGTGAGCAAGTTTTATTTAGCTGTATTTTATAGCGAGGCAATGAGAGTAGGTAAGTAGGGGAAGGCGAGTGACTTTTTTTTCGTAGTGTGTAGTGTGTTAAAGGAGCTGTTGTAGTGGCAATTGGATCTCTATTTTTTCCCACATCTACCTACTATTTTTTTTCTCCATCATATTGTCTTTTCCCCTCCTCCTCCTCCTCCTCCTCCTCCTCCTCCTCCTCCTCCTCCTCCTCCTCCTCCTCCTCCTCCTCCCTTCAGCATAACTAGCGAGGAGTTGAACAAGCATTTCAACACAACATAATACAACAACATGCAACACAACTCAAGGATGGCAGCTAAGCGGTGTATTTTCTTCGCTTTTTCTTTCTTTTCCTTCTTTTTTCGTGTGTGTGTGTGTGTGTGTGTGTGTGTGTGTGTGTTGTGTGTGTGTGTGTGTGTGTGTGTGTGTGTGTGTGTGTGTGTGTGTGTGTGTGTGTGTGTGTGTGTGTGTGTGTGTGTGTGTGTGTGTGTGCGCGCGCGTGTGTGTGTGTGTGTGTGGTTTTCCTGACGCGTGCATGCATAGTTTGCCTAATGTTTACTCCCCTTTCCCCTCCCGCCCCCGCCCACGTCCCCGCCCACGCCCCCGCTCCCGCCCACGCTCCCTGCATTCGGTTTAACTGTTCCCTCTTTACTTTCATCTCTATTATTTTCCTTTTTCTCTTTTTTTTCTTTCTTTTTTTGTGTTCCTGTTTTTTTTTTTTTTTACATTTACTTTTTCTCTAGATTTCCTTCTACTCCTCTTCCTCCTCCTCCTCCTCCTCCTCTTCCTCTCTCCATTTCGTATTAATTTCCAGTATCCTTTATTCTTCGTCTTCCTTCTTCTCCGTATTCGTTTTCTTTTCCTCCTCCTCCTCCTCCTCCTCCTCCTCCTTTTCCTCTGAATTTTTCCCCACTCTAACTTTCTACCATTAACACAATAACAACGTCAGGTGTGTGTGTGTGTGTGTGTGTGTGTGTGTGTGTGTGTGTGTGTGTGTGTGTGTGTGTGTGTGTGTGTGTGTGTGTGTGTCCTACACTATATGAAAAAACACACACACACACACACACACACACACACACACACACACACACACACACACACACACACACACACACACACACATAGGTATATATTGCTGTTCACGGTACACTTGTTGTTCTATTACGTCACTGTTAGTATATCGAGGCCAGACAGACAGACAGACAGACAAACAGACAGAGACAGAGAGAGAGACTGGCTTCACCGACCCACATATCACGATTACTTTGAGGATGGACCATTGGGAGCCACGCCTTCAGGTGATGACTCTACAGGGAATTGATGACAACAAATTTCACAACGTTACGTAAACCAAACTCATCGCCACTAGAAGGAGACGGAGCAAGTGTGGCTAGTTAGAGAAAGGAAGGAAGGAAAGAAGGAAGGAAGGAAGGAAGGAAGGAAGGAAGGAAGGAAGGAAGGAAGGAAGGAAGGAAGGAAAGAAGTTAGTTATAGAAAGAAGTGGAAGAAATGAAAGGTAGAAGGGACTAGAGACGAAGGAAGGGGAAGAATAATAACTTGAGGAAAACTCGAGGGAAGGAGATAATGGTAGGAAGCGGGAATTATAAGCGATAAAAATAATGTCAGGAAATAGCGCTTG
>JAXIVD010002435.1:0-32500 GCA_036785275.1 Cancer borealis
GTAGTGAGTGGTCGGGGGCACCGGTACCTCATCTCCTCATAGCATCCGATCTTACCTTGTCAAAAAACATCACTTTCTTCCACGTTAATGTAATATAGACTAATTAGGTTAAGTGATGACAGGAATGAATTAGGAGTTAGTGTTTTTTTTAAATTGTTTTAGTAGGTTGTAAATAGGTCTCTTCCTCATGATAACTCTTAAAAACGCTTCTAAAAACTGTTATATTAAGATTTTGTTAGTCGTAAATGCGTTGTCTTGCAATATAACTCCTAATTTCTTTTGATAACTGTTTATTTATATTTTTTAAGGTATTAATGCGACTTATTTTACGTTTACCCTAATTTGCTTGTGAAAGGAATTTATTTTATGGTGGTTGGTGAGTTGTCGAGTGTTTGATATCACTAAAAATCATGGGTAGGTGCAGGCGGTCAGTCTTGGCGGCTCTACTGAATATTTATCAGCCCTGCTCCACCATGGGTCTGATATATTGTTGTGTTGTGAAGGCAATATTGCAGGGCTGACGGCCTGAATATGCGAATTGAAATGAAGCAACACCAAAAAAGGAAACATGTAGAATTTAATCTTTTCATGATGCGGAAAAATTCTTAGACTGAATTTTCTTTACGGCTTACTCTTGCTGACTCTAGATTGATATTCTCTTTATATTCATGAGTTGTAGACTTGTTTTACTCATAACTTGATGTATGAGAGACACAGCAACCCACAGTTACCAGACATCTTAAGCTAATAGGGAATTATTCTTATCCTGTATATTTCACCTTCTAATTATTGATAAAAAAAAAGCGAAAGAATAAACTTATATAAAGCGGCTTAGATAAGATAACAAGTTTAAGGTAACGCAGTGTAGAGAGAGAGAACTGAGGGGAGTTTGTGTATCTCTCTCTCTCTCCTTTTTTTTCTACTCCCGTGTCAAGTGAGTTTTTTCTGCCACGGACGCTAGGGGCAACGACACATTAGTTACATAGATAAATGACGGGAGGATATATGTTTTCGGAGGTACAGCTGCAACGGGGAAGAGATAGCTCATTGGGTGTGTGTCGTGAGGGAAAATTAGGTTACTTTGACTTGCCATAGGAACGTGTTTAGGTGGCCGGGTGAAAGGAGAGGAGGGTGAAGGGAGGAATGCAAAGTGGAGTGAAAGAGGGGCAGGAGACTGAATGAGGGACGGAATAGAGGTTAGATAAGGAGAGGATGAAGAGAGAGAAGTAAGATGATGAAGTGTGATTGGTGGAGGTACTCAGATAACACATAAATTACACCTTTTTTCTTTAGTTATTTGTTACGTGATAACATACAAACTCATCTTTACCTCTCACTCACCAAACCACTTCTTACCCTCCACCTCCTAATCCCATCTCCATTACCATTCCTCCCTTTCCTCCTTTCATCTCCTTACCTTCCCCTACGTTTCTCTCATCCCTCCTCTTACCTCTCCTTACCTCCCACCCCTTACCAATTCTCTTCGTCAGGCTTTACAGAAATAACTAACTGCTTCTGGCCAAGTGATTTGTTGGCGGCAGGTGTTGGTGACGAAGAGGGGGTCGACCTCTCACTTATGATTTACCTGGTGACTTACCTGCCCACACCACATAGCCGCGCCCTCACTACAGCCACATAGCAATGCTCACGCCACATAATACTATCAATAAGTCATGGTAGAGAGCTTGCACAGAATAGTAATGTTCATAATGCAGTAATAAAGGATATACTCGGCCACACCCACGCCACTACTACTACTACTACTATTACTACTACTACTACTACTACTACTACTACTACTACTACTACTACTACTACTACTACTACTACTACTACTATTACTACTACTACGCTATGGACGCACTTGTATTAATAAGATGGAAGGGAATTGAATACTTGATGCCGTTTTTACTTGACTTACAAATTTTTCTTCGAATTTTTTTCATCACTTTGTCAATAAGTCTATGTAATTTATTTCTAACGCTATTGAGTATTTTATGAATGAGAAAATATTAGCTCTTAAAAAAGTGAGTAATATGAAGGCGAATTGAAGTAATGTTTTTGGTGTACACTGACTGGATGATGGACGATGCTTCATTTACACTACACTCGTACAGCTTGTTTAGATCATTCTCTTTTGTCAGAAAGCATCATCCAATATTAAGGATGAAACTTTACTGGCGATAAATAATGAATGAAACGGCGATGTTGTTAACGTCATGTCACTTCTATCATACTTGAGAATGAATTGTGTTTATTTGTTTATTCATTCATATATCCATTTATCTATCACTTTATTATTTTTTTTGCACATAGTGAAATAATATTTTGAAGAACTTAATATTGTGGAAATATATGTCTCTGTAGTGTCTTTGATAAGCTGACATGACTTCTGTAATAGTTGTCTCCCGTCACACTATGTTCATCTATACATTATGTTATGAACTCCGATGAAACAGACCAACTTATGACTATCACTCCCGTGCCAGATACATTTACATTACTGTTACATCGAAGTGAGACATTGATATTACATTAAAGCAGTACTGTTCACCTCCTTTCACTTCACACAGCCGAACAAGCACTTCATTGACCCGTGTACCCTGCAACGTAAAAAAAATCTTAGTCATTGTAACACATATGCACAGGTTATTACATTGTTAAAGTGGTATATACACATTTTCTAGTAAAGCGTGAGGAATGTTAACAGCAACTCAATTATTCTTTCCTGTGCATATTCGGGTACTGTGAATTATGACTCTGTTGCCAAATACACCGGAAAGCTATATATGTGTGTGTGGCGTATATGTGTTGGAGTGTGTATGAACCCTCGTACTGATAAATCATTGCGCCACTATCACCCCATCAAGCCACTCTGATGACGGACACCAACGACCAGAAAGCCAAATGGACTACAAAGATTTACAGCCAAAGAATAAACACAGAAGATTGCCAGCAAGTAGTAAAATGACGAGTTATCGTGAACCTTTATACACCCCAGGCCACCTCCACGTGTCCTGCCCACCCCCACCCCCCTACAATCCCTTCCTCCTAGCCCCATCCCCAGTCTCCCTACCCCGCGTGAGTTACATGCACCATCGGGTCGACAATTTCACAATTTTGGTTTAAAGTATCACGTCCTTATCAGGGGAAAAAATCGTCTGTAGAGTACCATTTTCGTTTTCGAGGGAGCAGCAAAAAACATAGCTATTTTAAAGGTGGAAGGGCGAAATGACAGCCTGTTTAGTTCCCTCGCCCGCCGCCAGAGGCCTTCCTTCCTCACCTCGATAGTGTTGAACTTGACCTTCCCTTTTTTTCTGAGTTACCGGGAAAAAAAGAGGTTACGTAATGGGAAATACACTTTTCACTACGATATGAAAAAATAACACGCGTATCTAAGCAGAAATCAAAATATATAGGTTTGTGAATTTCTGCTTATACCATGCGTTTGTAAATCTTCTAATATATAGGAGAGTATACAGGGCACGGCAGTCAGTTTATCGTATTGTAGTTGGAGGCAATTCTATCCATGATTGTGTTTCAGGGAGGGGAGGGAAGCGAGCCTGTGTCCCGGCGTGCCAGGCTCAAGCAGGGTCAGGGTTGATCGGGGAGGCTGCGGCGGCGGCGGCGGTGGTGGTGGTGGTGGTGGTGGTGGTGGTGGTGGTGGTGGTGGTGGTGGTGGTGGTGGTGGTGGTGGTGGTGGTGGTGGTGGTGCAGCGTGGTGGGGAAGCCAAAGCGAGGACGTGGAGGAAGTTAGTGGCAAAGACTGGGGCTAACGGGACGAGGCGGGGCGGGGCAGAGTCGGGGCTAGAGTTACGGTTGACAGCACTGAGAATATATATCGAATGAGAAGTCAATGAAGGGACGGGGTAAGGATGTGTATGGGTGTGGTGCCTTTAGGGGAGGAGAGGGGTAACTGAGGGAACTGAGCGGGGCAGGAACTGGGCAAGGAACGGAATGGGGTGATTGGGATGAAGGTACAGCGTCAGTTTGTTACAAAGTAGTAGAACAAGGCAAGTCGCCAAGTTGTACGCGGTGCAGAATCGGTACACGCTATAATTGTCGAAACGCTGCTATTTATAACCACTAATCACATATTTACTGAGTACCGACGTCAGATGCCATGACACAACACTGACTGATGGAAGATAACACTGAGCTCGTCTAGTGATGCACGTCTCCGCGCAGTAACACGGCTGCTTTATGAACGCTGCTGTGGAGGAGAGCCTCGCCGGGCCTCCTGCCACCCTACCTATGCTGTGAAGAAAACACTGACCTGCTTCTCGATGTTGTCCGTCACTTGTTTGTTACTGCAATGAACAACGGCACTGGTCACCCCCTACCCGTGGATGGCTCCTTCCCTCTCTTGGGCCTGATGCAAAATAACTATTATTATTAATATTATTATTATTATTATTATTATTATTATTATTATTATTATTATTATTATTATTATTAGTAGTAGTAGTAGTAGTAGTAGTAGTAGTAGTAGTAGTAGTAGTTGTTGTAGTTGTAGTTGTAGTTGTAGTAGGAGTAGTAGTAGTAGTAGTAGTAGTAGTAGTAGTAGTAGTAGTAGTAATACGTAATAGAAAACGTAACATTTGTTTTAAGTAAATGAAATCACGTAAATATGTTAAACCAAACATGCGTTGGCCCAAGAGTGAGTGTGTTGGGTTGACGATGCGGCAGGAGAGCACCAGGATATGTCACGAGCGTTTTTGGAAATTTCCTGCTGCGGCTGTATCACACTGGCTAATGGGCCGGCATTAGCGTGGCCGCGGCTCGCCCCTCGTGGATCCTCGAGCAGCGAGGGGAATCAGGATTTAGGAGTTGCGTTGATTTTAGCTGCAGCTTTGTGAGATGTTCGCAGCCCTCGCAACGCTCCCCAAGGACCGCTGGTGGGATGGCAGCTTGGTGACATGCAAAGTGCGCCCGTCAGATGCAAGAGCAAAGTCGCCTCTAATACCATGGTATATTTATGTGTTTCTTTCTTTCCTCTTTTCTCTGATTGTCTTGTGATTCTTTGTCTTTCGTTCACATCTCATGCAGCAGCCCCGAGCATGGCCCTCATTACCACCTTAATATTCACACATCTTGCAGCTAACGTGAACCTCACCTCATTATCACCGTCTCTTCCTTGACCTTCCTCCTCCTCTGCCCCACCACCATCCCATCAGCCTCCTCCCCGCCAATGTCAGATGTCGCAAGACCACTTTAAGGGTGTTTTTTCTTCAGACTAAATGGTATTGAGTACACTGGGGTGTGTTTGTTTATAGAATTCATGATTTTTCTGTGTCCCTTTGTTGCCGTCGTATATCAAGCCTTAACGCGGCGCGGCACAACAGAGACTATTGTAAGTGGGTTACAATTGTCTCTTTAAGCCTTAAAAGCTTCACCAAGAAATAACAGACTCGTGTTGTGATTCTACTTTACAGTGTCGTGTGGGTGGTGTCTTCCTTGTCTTTTTTAATCGACCTAGTCTAATGGTTTATCTGTAGCGGCTGCCGTGTTTTCTGATGCTAAAAAAAAAAACCTGGCAGTGAAAGAGAGAGGGAGACGCTGGTGTAAGGCGGCGTCCCGACAGAGCACTAACTGTCGCGCCGAGGCAGGTGTGGAGGGCGAGGGTGACCTGACTTTTTGGCAGAAAGAAGAATCTACTTGTCGTCGTGACTTTACATAAACTAGGGTGATGGAGGCCCGCGTGACAGAGGCGGAGGCGATAAAACCTGCTTGGGTAAACGGTGCAGGACTGGAGACGTCGGATTTAAGAAGAAATATTGGAAAAACAAATGACCTTCGTTTCTCTTTTATCAATAATCTACACTTCCTAGCTCTTTCTCCTTTCCCTTTCCTCTCTGTTCTTCTCTTTCGTTCCCTTCCACCTCTCGTTCTCGCTCCCTTGCCCACGGTGGCCCGCCTAACGCTGGACTGAGACACTGGCCAACCTGTTTTTCTGCGGTAATGAAGGCGGCAGTGAGGGCCAGACACACTTACGGCTGAGTTATGCAACGCCCACAGTTTTCTTCCTCACGGCCATTACGAAGCAGAGTTTTTCGAGGGTTATCCTGGAAACCCAAGTGCCTTAATCTGACTCCCATGTTTTTCCTATTTTTTTTTTCTTTAGCTCCTCTCTTCGCCAGGCAATGAGTTAGCTTCGTTTATTCTGGAAAATGTTCTTGCAAGCCCTTTGGTAGTTTAGGGGAGAATTACCTTGGTAGTGGATGTGCAGCTTTCTTGGAGGAGCTCAGGTAAGGCTTAAGAAATGACGGTGTAGTGTGGAAAAATGATAAAAGAAAATACCCAGTAATGTAAAGATGTATTTAAAAGTATTCAGTGTTATTGTTTTTTTAATCATTATCATAGTTTTCTTAATTATCCAACTTTTTCACCTGTTTCCCTCCCTCTCATCTTTGTTAGTATTCCTCCTCCTCCTCCTCTTCCTCCTCCTCTTCCTCCTCCTCCCTACTCTTCCTGTTAAACTTTATGCTCTATTTTAACTTTCCATTCACTTCTCTCCCTTGCATTTTCTCCCCTTTTGTCGTACCAGCTCCCCTCTCCTTCATTTACTCCCTCCTCATCCATCCCTTCCTTTCCCTCCACTCCCTCTCTTCCTCTTCCTCTTCCTCTCCATCGGGATCATATTATCATTAAGTCTGATTATATTTTTTACGCTTCCTAAATCTCATTTGTCGGTACTCGTGACTCCTGAAGAAAGTTTGCTTATCGCTCTTGGTGAGAAGTTTATGAATTTTTTCCCCACCAAATTTTTCCCTCGAGTCGGGTGATAAGATTGGATCATAAGGATATTTATAGATTTTTTTTCCTCCTAACCTTTTTGTTCATTCCTGAGATTTGTTTTTCCTCGCCATGATCGGTCACGTTTTTGGTTTCTGTCTTATCCTTCTTTTATCTGTTCCATTTTGTTATTGATTTTTGCTTCCATGACAGACAGATACTTGCGTTATGAACATCGACGCTGTGTCTTTGCAAACATTTGATACCTCTGGCGACTGTACCTTCTTTCTTTCTTTCCTTCCTTCCTTCCTTTCTTCCTTCCTTCCTTCCTTCCTTCCTTCCTTCCTTCCTTCCCCATATACTCATCCGTTAAGCCGCTCATCAATATTTAATTTTCACAAAGTCTTAGGCCATTAATTATACCAACACCCTTCTTGCCCATTTGTCTAACGCGGCGTGACGATTGAAGAAAAGGAGGAGAAGGAGGAGGAGGAGGGAAGGAAAGGGAGTGCATAGGGCAAGAGTGTATTTGTGTATAAGGGAGAGGGAGGAGAGTGTGCAGTGTAGTGGGTTAGGCAGGGTGGGAGGGAAGGAAAAGGTGAAGTATAGAAAATAGAATGGGTTTTAGAGGGATATAATGGGTTAGTAGATAGGATGTGCTGTGGTGTGGGTGAGGATAAGTGTGGTAGTGGGTGGTGTGGCAGCTGAGGAGGATAGGGAAGGAGGGGATGTACAGGCGGTGCTTAGCCTGAGTTACCTCAAAGTCTGTTTACACTCGACACAGGTAAACAAACAACATTACCTCCCCGTGTTGGAGTGATGGTATGCTTAAGTTCACGTGGGATTTACGACCTTATCGTTACTACCACCACTACTATTATTATTAATATTACTACTACTACTACTACTACTACTACTACTACTACTACTACTACTACTACTACTACTACTACTACTACTACTACTACAACTATTAATATTACTACAACTACTACTACTACTACTATTACTATTACTACTACTACTATTACTACTACTACTACTACTACTACTACTACTACTACTACTACTACTACTACTACTACTACTACTACTACTACTACTACTACTGACACTCACTATTCTCACCTTGAATCTTACTTTAATTTAATACTTATCCTTTCTTCCTTTTCCACTATCCTTGGTAACCCATAATGCCTTCGCTTCCTTCTCCTCTTTGTGCATTTTTTTTCCTTCATGCTTCTCATAAAACGTTCTCATCCATTTAAGCCTTTGCCTTTCACTCCTTTCATCTCTTCTTCCATCCTTGCTACCTTCCTTCCCTCCCTCCTTTCTCACTCTTCCCTCCCTTCCGCCCTTGTTCCCTTCTTGCCGCCTTTCCCCAATACCCCATGCGTCATCCCCTCCCCTGCCTGCCAGCATCCGTCTCTCAGTGTTCGGAAACTTATAAGTTCGACTGAGGAAGCAGCTCTGTGGCCACCTTCCCCTGGGATTACCTGTGGCCAGAAGGGTCACCTGTGTGTGGATGTGACTCACCGGGGTATATATTGTCGTCATGAAATGGAAGCAAAAATAAGCTTTTATGTCGAGGAAAACACGCCACGTGAGTTGCTACGTGATGTGTTGTTCCGGGTATTGTTTCCCGGTGAGAGCATCGATAACAGTGTTAATGCTTCACGCGCGTTGGTGGCCTGGCACGGAGCGGACGTGTTTTGTGATTGTCGTGCTTGCCCGCCCACCTGGACCACTGCCCGTGTGCTATCTCGGGCCCGTGCCTACAAAATATTTCACACAGTGTCATTTTTCACTCAGCGTTTAATATTTTTTGTGTGGAAAGAATAATGGTGAGGAATAATAAAGTTAGGAAATTCTCTATTGGAGAGTGATGGAAATTCAATTAGTTTTTTGAGAGAAACATTACCATATGTATGCAAAAAAATATCACAGTATTTATTTTCATCTAGGCTAGACAGTCTTGTTGCCTTGCACACCACATCGTAAACACCTCGCCGCTGAATGACTTTCTTCTGTGAAAAATGTATTGACAGTAAGACCTGACAAGAATTACCGAGTTGGAGTCTAGCTCGACCCAGCTGGCAAACCAGCTGGCCAAGGTCACTTGGACTCCCTGGCCTAGAAAAGCGGTGCCGCATCCTGAGTCTTGGCGGGAAAGTAGCTGATCCTGGGCTCCTGAGGCGAGTCATAGCTCAGCCCTGGCGTGACCTTTTTTGACAGAACCTTCCTTTCTCTCCAGCAGGAAGGCACTGAACTTTATACGAAAAAAGAACATTCTTCTGACGGCGGTAGACCTTTCCCGACCTCAGGCCACAGTGGCCATTGTCATGCAGAAACTTGCCTCATTACTCACGCCTACTGATGAACCCACGGAAAATGGTCTTCGGGCCTGGACGTGCAAGAGAAAAAGGGAAGGGGATGGCAGGGAGGCGAGGGTCCAGGGAAGGGGATGGCAGGGAGGCAAGGGTCCAGGGAAGGGGATGGCAGGAAGGCGAGGGTCCAGGGGGGGGGATGGCAGGGAGGGGAGGGTCTAGGGAAGAGGATGGCAGGGAGGTGAGGGTCCAGGGAAGGGGATGGCAGGGAGGTGAGGGTCTTGAGAAAGGCAGTATGGGGTCGGCTGTGATCTGTGGCCTCCAAGCCTCACCATAATATGTCTTTGTGATACAGCTGAGGAAAGGGAGCTTCTGCCTCTCGATCTTTTCCTTGAGGAATTTCCATTCAGTGATCAATGGAATTCTTTTTCTCGAGTTACAAAAGAGAATCGAGCTGAATGATCTCGTTTCAGTGTTTCGAAGCAGCGATGCGACCCTGAGGACGTCGCCTTGCACGGGGATGCTTCAAAGATTTACAGGCTCTATTTTCCTCTGAAGCAAGAATTATCGCAATTTTCATCTCTCTCTCTCTCTCTCTCTCTCTCTCTCTCTCTCTCTCTCTCTCTCTCTCTCTCTCTCTCTCTCTCTCTCTCTCTCTCTCTCTCTCTCTCTCTCTCTCTCTCTCTCTCTCTCTCTCTCTCTCTCTCTCTCTCTCTCTCTCTCTCTCTCTCTCTCTCTCTCTCTCTCTCTCTCTCTCTCTCTCTCTCTCTCTCTCTCTCTCTCTCTCTCTCTCTCTCTCCATAAACTTTACATTTAGCTTATTTTTAGTTGGGATGAATTCATTATCTCCATTAATCAGTTGTCCAAGTTATATTTTTATTATTGTTATCATTATTATTATTATTATTATTATTATTATTATTATTATTATTATTTTTATTATTACTGTTGTCGTTTTCCTCATTTTCTGCCATTTTTCCGTCCCCTTGTTCCTTCCGCCGTGGTCGTCGCCTCACTGACTTTATGAGCCACTTGTGTTTTATCTTCCAGAATTTCGCTTCCAGCAAATCAGTCTTTCCTCTTGCGGCGATTATATTTCCCAGCAAACCTTTTCCAATCTTCACTGTTACTGTTGCAGAAGGGAGATGGGTACTGCGGGGGGGAGAGAGGGGAAGGTGAGAGGGAGAGAGAGAGAGAGAGGAAGGTGAGAGGGAGGGAGGGGAGGGAGGGATTGCTTCATCGACAAAGTTTGATTGCGTCATCTCCTATTAAGACCGCCAGAAAAATGCAAACTTTGCCTTGCAGGGGCGAAGTGAGCGCTCTGGTTAACAGTTTAGCGGTTAAGGTCGAAATCTCTGGATTAGCCGGTATTAGCGTCACCCTTAGAGGCACTTTGTACTAGGACTCACCGGATATTAACCGTGGGGGAGTTAGGGGAAGGAACGAAAAGGGGGATAGGGAAGGGAGAGGTAGACTTAAAGGAAGGGAAATAGGGGAGGGGATACTATACCAAAATGATGATTGATTTAAATTTATACACATAATACTTTTAATACAATCTAACAAACTTCATTAAACTAGAACTTGACACTAAACTTTACACTTTACACCCCAACCAGAGTATTCTTAGAAATTAGTATTAGTGTTAGAGGTGAGTTGATTAGAGAAGGTAGATTTAATTTTTCCCTTGAGGTAGATAACGAGTAACGAGAAGAGGGTTTGGGTTCAGTGGGCGGGCACGCTAAGGCTTCCGAAGTGGGTGTTGTCAGCGCCATAAAGAGCGCGATATATCACCTTGGAGACTCGGGTTAGGCCTGGGCGCCTCCCCCTCGGGACGCAACTCACCAGGCAATGATTCATGTCTCCGTGACCTGCCTCCTTCATACTGACCTCACCAATGACCTCACCAATTTCTTCCTTATGGTGACTTAAAGCATTATTTTTGTTCAGTTTCTTAATTTTCATGATGCAGTGTAAAGGAAAGTTGAAAGTAGAAAGTATACGTCATATATTTTTTCATATTGTAGTTGTCCTTTTAAATACTGATAATTATGGGGTATTCCGTTTATTCATGTATTACCTCGACAAACAATGCTCCTCCCTTTCCATATCCAGAGTAAGGGAGATGCACACACATAATGCTGTCGTGTAGTGGCAATGGGGTAGTGTTGTGTAGCTTTGGTAACGTCTAAGACATCAGTGGTGTTAATAGATGGCATGTTGCCGGAACAGAAAGATGCAAGAAAAAAATCCTTGGTGTGGTATCGAAGACGGTGCAGTGTTGGAGATCAACTTAAGTCTGTAACACTATCTCACTTTCTCTTATTATTTCTTTTTCTCTCTCTTTCTTTCTCTTTCTCTCTCTTTCTATCTCTTTCTCTCTCTTTCTCTCTCTCTCTCCTCCCTCCCCCCCGTCTTTGCCCCATCTGCTGCCCTGCCGTCACCAAGTACTGCTCGGGCATCTGAGACATTGACTGAGCATGGCCACACGCCAAGCTTAGTATTAATTATATGACACGACACTTAGCTTGAATAGTAACAAAAAAAAGGTAATTCATCATAAGGAATGACGTCCCACGACAGCCAGCAACGAGCCCCATTCCCCCACTTCCCTCCCACACCAGCATCACCCCGACCTTACACCCCCTTTTTAGGCCTGTAGAAGTTTGTATTATTGCGTTGTTTTTTCTTCCCATTTCCTCTTCATTGGGTTCGGATAATGGAGCACCAAGAAATGAGAGTAGTGAAAAGTATGTCGTAGTTTTGTGGTGTATTTGGGTAACGGAGGAGGACGTGTGTTGATGGTTGTGGTGGTGATGGCGTGAAATGTGTTTAGTGATCAGGTGCTTGCTGTGGCGGGGGAGAGGAAGACAGGATGACAGTATCTGTCCTCGGTGTGACGCCTCTGCAGCGATGGGAACGTGAGAGACGCGGCTAAAGGGTTGAGATTGAGTGCGAGCGAAATGTGGGTTGGGTAGATCTGATGCTCCGCGTAATTGGTTCAGAGCCTGACCTGACTCTGGCCATTAATCTCGTCTAGTCTAACTTCCAGTGAACCACGGACAAGGTCCTCTTGTGTTCGGGAATCCCTTCCGGACTTGCTCTCCTTTCCTCTTCACTATTGAGGATTGTGACTTTGTTTACGAAATGGAAATATTCGAGAGTATCAGCGGAGAAAGAAAATATGTAAAACCATCTTCGTCACCAATCTGAACGTTCTATGTTCATGTGGTGCAAAGCTGAGAAGAAGGAAAGACCCACACCCACAGCAGGGACACAAAATATGTAGTTCATTCTCCACTATTTTTTGGTGAGGAAGTGGTAACATGTAAAGAAGGGGAGCCACGGAAGGAGATTTATACGAGGAGTGAGTTTGGGCGGCAGTATGGAGGCGAAGGGAAGGGCTTGGGTGGGCTGAGCGGGTCAGAAGAATTCTCCAGCAAGGCAGAGGTGACGTTTGTTGAATCACATGCCTCCCCTCCCTTCCCCTCCCTTCCCCTCCCTTCCCCTCCCTTCCCCTCCCTTCCCCTTCCCTTCCCCTTCCCTTTCTTTGCCGCACTGCCTCCCTTCTATCTTCTGCTGTTTATTTGATGTGTGAAACTAAAGGACAAACATTGTTCTACGTACGTGTATCACTGCTTTGGACTTGTTATTATATTATGAAAGTAGATACCATGTCTGTGTGTATGTGTATACAGGGAGATACGTATGATGCATGTATTAGAGTTAGTGAGCGAGGGAGTGGGTTGGTGCCCGCTCCAAGCCCACCAGCAGGTAGGGTGCCCAGTGCCAACTTGGACGTGGCGTTGGGCGTGTGTTGCTCCTCGTCCTGATACACCGCCGCTTCTCCGTTGCGTCGATTCACCAAAGGGCAAGTCAGGGCCACGCAATGCCCTTAATGGCAAGCTAGGAGGATCATGGCCGTGTGCTGGGCTGTGCCTTGTGCCGGATGTCCCTGACGGAGGCCCTGCTCGTGCCTTATCACTAGATTTACCCCCTGAGGGGCCTCCCTGTCTCCCGCCGATAGTGGATCATGTTTGCAGTTCAGAGACTCTTATGATGAAGAGAAGGTTGTTTTCAGTGTTGTGAAACATGAGTTACACGAATTTGTCGAACTAAACGAACTATTTACATTCGTATAATTGTGAAGTAATAACAACATTATTTATCTTATTGGTCTGAAAATGTTGAGCAATGACTGTATCTGATGAGAGTCACGTACTGATAAGCCAAACGAATGATTGTGATTATTTCCATCAATACCTTTAAAACCAGGTGATGAATATTCATATAAGTTTTGGTATTACGTTAAAGAATGTTTTCAATCTTCAATCCAAAAGAAAAACAAACGATGATTGAAGTGTTATGAATTGTTGTGATTAACTTGACTATCTCCAGCCCTCACCCTGCCTCACCCTGCCTCACCCTGCCAGCAGGGTGGCACGAGACCTTCAAGCCTGGGTTGCCCACGTGCCTCGGGAAAAATAAACAAGCAAATGAGTGTTGATTAAGTCAGTGTAAATAAGTAGATATACAATAATCTTATCAGTCCATGTATGTGTAAATGTGTGTGGACAAAACGTGTGCACATTGTCACAAACATTTTAGAGTAAAGTGAATAGTGTTTGTAACGAGGCAGCTTTGTAGTGGCGTGAACTGCGCAAGTCCTGCCAGCGTAACACACCACAACGAGAGGCTCCGTGTTTCGCGACGTGGGGATATCAGGGAGAATTGTGAAAATATTAGGGAAGCTTCAGAAATAGCAGCACCTTAGTGTCTGGCACAGTGCAAGGTGGAGCCTGTGTTGGCGTGACCTTGAGGCTCACACACCACCAGACACGTGTGGACGCTGGATCCACGCCCCGCATCGTCCCTCACATACCATACCCTCGTGCACACACACACACACACACACACACACACACACACACACACACACACACACACACACACACACACACACACACACACACACACACACACACACATACACACACACTCACATAGCAGGAAGAAGCCAACGTTATTTCGCACTTAAAAGATTATAGTTGGCATTTGTAGTTATTCGTTCATAATAATACTTACGTGCACTTTGTTTCCCTAGAGATGCATCGTGTTGTCTTTATGACGCTTGTTGTGGAATTTCATGAATATATTTCCTTTAATTACCGGATGCGCCATAATCGTGTCTATGTGTTCTCTCTCTTTGTTGTTGTTACTATGCAAATAATTTTGTTTGTCGGGTTACTAAGGTTCTAAGGTTCTGAGAGTTAAGGTTCTACTAAGACCTTTACTTCAGCGCCTCGACTCTTTCATAAATCACACGTACCACTTTATCTTCCATTTTATTTTAATCTAAATAACGAACTCACTCGCGGACGAAGAATAAAAATCGGGAAAGACTCAAGTTCCTATGTTCCTACAACTTTCGTTCGGCATAAATTTTCGTTTACTGCATTGCGGGTCTCGTACACACTCGAGGGTGGCACTGGTCAGGAAACGAAGGTGTTGTGAGGTTGTACTAACTCACCCCGAGTACACTAGACCCGCGGGAACGAGCGGAGCTATTCTGTTAACGAGCATTTTCCCGGCTCAGGGGAGTGTCGGGCAGGTACTGGGTGTGGTGGGGCCGAAGAGAGAGAGAAAGAGAGAAATAGAGAGAGAGAGAGAGAGAGAGAGAGAGAGAGAGAGAGAGAGAGAGAGAGAGAGAGAGAGAGAGAGAGAGAGAGAGAGAGAGAGAGAGAGAGAGAGAGAGAGAGAGAGAGAGAGAGAGAGAGAGAGAGAGAGATTTCGTAGGAAGGATAAAAGAGGAATATGTGGATGTGTATGCATTTCTTACGGATGCCTCGTAGCACTAAGGCAAGTGGGATAGGATTCTTTGGGAACGTTTTGTGGAAAAAAGAGAAGTAAACATTATTGCTGTAACCCCCTCCTGTCTCCTTCCATTCTTTCTCTTAACTCTTCTTCCTCTAATCATTCCACTGGTGAGAAACGAGGCAGAAAAGTGGCTTCTTCCCGTGAATGGTTCCTCACAAGCATTATTATACGTGGTAAGATATTGATATCATGTAAATAAATCCAAAGTAAATATAGTTTTGAACATCTCAGTGACCTTGAAAACAGGCAGATATAAAGCACGATCACCTACCTGTGTTTTGCTTAATCACATTCATAGAAGTATCGTAAATCGTTTCCATTTTCTCTACAATGAAAAACGGGAGTAACACCACAACACTTATTAACGTGACACAAAACCTCGTCGGTGTTTCCTCCAACAAAGAGTAAAATTATGAGACTTGAGTCAAACTTGCAATATAGATAAGCTAGTTTTTCCCCCAAATTGGCAACAAGATAAGTTTTATATAGCAATCTTGAGGAGCGCGACGCCCCTGGAGTAGTCGTTGAGGCCCCGCCCCGTCCCGCCTCACGCCTCACTGCCTCATAACTTCCTGTCGCCACACTGAGGTGTTTCCTGGAATCAAGGGGCGGAGGTGGGGAGCAGAGGGCGGCACCTGGTTCTTTGTCTGCTTTCCGCCCTTCAAACACCACAATGAGCAAGAATTTACGTTTGCTTATATACATCCATCTATCTATCTATATCCATCTATCTAATATATCTATCTCTCCATCTAGACGTCTTTTTACATTTATCTTTCTTTGTGTTGTATGAAGACTTAACTCTTACTAAACTATCGGATACTTGTTATTGTTCATTTTCTTTTCCAAAACTTTAGTCCACTCTTCAGGGGGGCTGAGGCTCTCCTTCTGGTACTCACATTTTCATGACGGGTGGCCGCCGAGGCTCACAGGAGTTGGCAAAACACTTGGAACTGCTAATTGGGCTGGCCAGTGCCTTGGAGGGTGGCGGCGTGGGTGTTAGTGTTGGCAGTGAGGTGGACGGCGGGAGGGTGCGATTGACGGATCAGGTTAAAACTGCTGGGCTCCTCAAGGACGTTTTTCCTTAACGGTTTATATTTGGTCGCTTTCTTGCCTGTAGGAGGAAGCTGTGCGTGAAGGGTGGTGCAGGGCGTATTGGGTGATGGCGAGGGGAGGAAGCCTGAGTTACGACACGAGTTTCAGTAGTTTCAGTAGAGTCGTGGGTGCAGTCCAGGAGATAAGTAATGTCGCGTGTCTGCATCCACTTAAATTAAAAGTCAGTCACCGTTTCTTATCATCCCAAAGTATACCACATCAAGTCCTCCTGATGTGAAGTAACTGGTGTATAGTATCATATTTTGGTTCCCCGTAGAATGATTTACTGGCGTCGGTCTGGTATCTCTTCCGTGTAGTTTGATGCGAGTTTACAAGGGGAAACACGGTCTTTGTATGAGTGTACATAAGCATTCATTGTGTTTCTGAAGAGGGAATTACAGAGTAGATCTAGTTCTTGAGCCATAATAACATTCACATATACATGATAACTTCAAGCATCATATTTTAACGACACACGATGAACACTAAAACATACACTAAAGTAAACCATTATGAATGTAGAACGCAAACATTATTCTCCTTCCGAGACAAACATTATCTTTTCCGTTCTTGCCTCTTCCTAACCGCTGCCACGATATAATTGGCGGGTCAGCAAATGATGTGTCTTGAACCTAACAGTAAAATAATCCCACTTTATCCCTTCCCATAGGTTCCGTGACGTTTTTTTTACTAGAACACAAATATTACTGTTGGCGCCCGAGACAGGAGTGCAAGGAGGGTGAAGAGACTACGAGGACAGGCTACGTAAGGAAATATTTTAAGCATCAAATATATGAAGTAGAGAAAGGAAGCTTAAATCACATTCAATATAGGTTAAGGTGAAGGAGTAAGAGTGAGATGACATTAGAGCAAAGTTAATTGATTCTACGTGTTAGGAGTGAAGGGAAAGTGAGATACAGTTGTGCAGGAGACGTGAGGGGGAGGAGAGTTGAAAAATGAAACTGAGGAGAGGGAGAGAAACAGAGTGAGAAACAGAGAAAGGCACGTCCTATGAGATTGCAACACACGGTAAACAATAAATTCAAACACAGCTGCTGGCGAAAAGGATCGTGTTGGTTATTAGTGGCGGAGGAAACATGCAAGAAAATCTATATCACGTTGAGGAGAAGGAAGCGGAAAGAAAGAAAGGGTAAGACGGAAAAAAAATAAAGAGAAGGAAGGAAAAGGCAGGAAAAGGAATAAGAAAACGGAAGGAGAGGGGAGAAGAAAGAAGGAGAAGGAAAAGTGAAAAAGAAGGGAAGACGAAAGGGAGACTGATATAAAAAAAATGTATGCACGGAGGAAAAGATGGTATGTTTAGGGAGGAAGGAAGGAAGGAAGGGAAGAGCGGACGAGCAGGAACTAGATAGACGGTGTTGAAACAAATAAAAAAGATGACATCATAACTTTTCTTAAAGCCAACTCAGACTATAAGCAGAGAAAATATTCTGCAAACAGTATATATCATTTTTTATTATTACTTCAGTTCCTTGCATCTGTGACAGTCTTAGGTGATATGTTGTTTACTTTTCATAAATAAGTAAATCCAAAGTCATAATATACGTCTTAAACATATTATGTATGTATGTATTAATATGCTATCGATGCCGGTCTTGCGGATGGGATAGAGGTGAGGGTGAGGGGAGTGGGGGCGTGTTGGGAAGCTGCGTCAGCGTCACTCGTCCCGTCACTGACCAATGGTACAATTACTGAATGCAAATTGGGGTAGAAACGACTTGACGCCCCGCTGTCGTGTGGAGCTGTTACCATTTGTCTCCACGCTCCCTTTTTGTCTCAGGTCCATTTGTGTAAGGATTATTTAACACAGAAATGAACGAACCTCAGTGCTTCCTTGTTTTTTATACCCAAGGGAGACTGACCAAGGGATACAAGACGAATATGGTTGAAGAAAAAAGTTAGTAAATACGTTTCCATTAAACTTGAATATCAAAACCTCCAAATATGGCGCTTCAGTTTAGTGCCAAGATGTCTTAATGCTCCTCTGTTTCTTAAAGGTTAGTTGTAGAGAAGACGAAACATAGAGGAACGCGGACTGTCCTAGAGCTGACCAATAAGTAAAGACACTGATTATTTTGCATCAGGAAGAAGGATGGAATAAAAGAAAGACTGGAAAGGGTTCATAACCTTTGATGCTGAGGTTTAGGGTAACATCACGTCAGCAGACACAGAACAGCAGTAACTAAGAAAATAAAGCTGGAATATAGAAAGGGAAGCAACAATAAAGCAGATGATGAGAGAATGTAGTTAACCAAGGGAAGGTGAAGAGGCGGGTACCCTTGACTCTCCTGTTTGGAAGTGTTGTTGAAGTAATAAACATTCATGGTGAACTCTACTCTACGTTTATATGAACGGATAAGGCTTTTAGAATATAGGGTCCGCGTCTGCATGGGGGAGAACAAATAATGGAAGTAATATTAAACTCATTACTTTACTGAAACTGATTGAGCAGGAGTTGAAGTGGAAGGGAAGTGGAAGGGTGGACTGAATCATATCTTAGTAATGGGTGGAGGGAATGAGTTTTGAAGACGGAAATCCACTACGTGCATCCTTTTACATTGAGAAATAAAAGCAAGAATAGAAGTAAAGTTTTCTAAAGCAACTACTTGGGACTTATGTTATTTCTGTTAAGAGGCTCATCTGTCAGCTAACCGCCGCCGTTTACAGAATCGATAGAGAGAGAAGGTTGTCAGTGGGTGCGAAGGAACCTCCCTATTCACCAAAGTTTTAAAAGCTTTATAAAAGTAGGAAATCAGAGTTATAGAACATCAATTTCAAATGGTCACCTTTTAGGTTGAATATAACCAAAAAGGGAGGCTAGATAATGATTGAGAAAAGGCAAACGTTTGACAAAGCACGATGTTAGCACGGAAGTACAATTTGATGACGAGGGTTTAGACTGTGAAGTTTGTGATCAGTCAAAGGTTCAAGGTTATGGGTGGCATACATCATCAAATAAACCAATTAATTCATGTTTAATTCATATAGGAGGCAGATGAGAGGAAGCTATCACTCTGAACGTATGTAAAGTCTGGTTGCCTTTCCGATGGGTATCCTCGCATGGCTATTTATATCAATGTTTTTTTTATATAGTTTTGATAATATTATATATGATTTGGTGTTATTGTTATTGAATGAAAAAAAATTAAAGATTGTCTTCAAAAATTAGGTAACCAGTTCTCAGTGGTACAGTGTCAAAACAGTGAGGTGATCAAAGAGGAAACTGCAAGGTCAGCGAGAAACGTCAGGCGTCCTGCTGCTCCCCTTTGGTTGTGGAACTTTGCTTTCAGAGCATAGACAGTATTGTTCTGCCCGACGCGTGAACACGAGGCAAGGACCCGTCACCATCGTGCAATAAAGTGGCAACAAAAATTAGGTTTGTGCCACCAGAGGCTGTGAATGAGAATGTCCAAGCATTTCTTCACCTCTTCAACGCTCTGAATTATTCCCTAGATGGAGTCATTAGTCGCTTGGTGTCTACACAAATATTTTAGGCTACAAATGAGGTTGACGTAAGTGCTGTTGTAGAAGTAGAGGCGACCCGTCACCCCAGATGGATGAGTCCCCGCCTCCCTGCCCTCCACCCCTGCCACTGCAACACCTGCGGCTTCAGAGTTACTGT
Source organism: Cancer borealis (assembly GCA_036785275.1). NCBI lineage: Eukaryota > Metazoa > Arthropoda > Malacostraca > Decapoda > Cancridae > Cancer > Cancer borealis. Next base: position 19,675 of record JAXIVD010002435.1, read on the forward strand.
TGGCCGGTAATGGTGGCGAGCCGCCCGCACCTGCCTCATTTGCCACGATGTATTGATCCCACCATCCGATGACTCCCGCAGTTAATGTCTCCAACAATATTTTTTACCATTCACTACCCATGGCTCGAGGTGTTGTGGTAACATCGTGTGCCTCAGAGGGCGCATGAAAAGCACGAGACCACTTAACACAGTCGTTTTCAGTAAGTAAGTTAACAATAATAGGAGGAAAAGCTTCAGGCACGTGGAAAGGGACAGCGGCAGCGACTCACAGTTTAACTAGACATAAACACAAACAATGAAAAGTCTCTGAGGAACACACCGTTTGTGTCAGAACTGCCATTGAGCCAAGAATGAACACTACATAAGTATGGAGTGTATGCAATGGGAACGTATGTAGAGTGTGAATGTGTTATGCATGCAGTACTGAGGGAGGGAGAGTGAGGATGCAGGGATGAAGGCGGGCAGTGTTAGAGAGTAAGTGCTGCTCCCGTGTTTATGTTTGGCTGCTAATTTTGGCGACTTGCACAATCGGCGGAAGAAGGGGCGGGGCTGAGGGACTTGCCCGCCACCTTCAGCAAGAACCTGGAGACGTGCAGCGAATGTTGTCAGAAGGTTGTGTTACAATGAGGAGTAGACAAGGGATATAACAGCTCCACTCGCATGACTTAATACTATAACTTGATACCAACGATTATTTAGTTTTTATAAGGTTATTTAAGTGAAATTATGATTGTCAGACAGTTAAATTGGTTGATATATAAAACATACACATAATTTTGGTTTTAAAGTTCGTTGTTGCGTGTAAAGGTATCCAGGAAAGCTTTAGTAGTGTTCATGAATGCATCGAGACTTCTTCACCTGTTTCTGCGTTGTGTTACTTGGTGTTGAGGTGCGTGATGATGGGCTGGGAAGGGAATCTGATGTGTTACTTATAAGACACAAAACCATACCATAAAATAAACCTACAATGAATAGAATCTCTTCCCACCTCCAAGCAGACAATACAACACAGCATCAAGACACACATCACAGCAGATAAGAGAACAATGTAGCACCACAACACCACAATGACACAGAACGAGACACCAACATACAAACCAACACTTCACCCAAGGCAGCACATCATCTTCATTAGTATTTTATTCACCCATACATCCTTTGATTACCTCATTCATCTCATATATAGTTGGTGAGAAATATATGGGTGGGAACAATATCATAATTTTTTTTCCCCTTTTCATGACGGATGGGGACGTGATGGTATCCGTGACAGTGGGATGAAGAACGTCCTTGTGGTGACGAGGAGAGAGCGGGAAGGCGTGAAGGGAATTTGAGATCGTAGGGTTAGAAAAAAAATAAAGAGTTTCTTCTTATGACTTCTTATCAGACTGTGGGAGGTCCGGGGAGGATGTGTTGGCAGTGTGAAGGAGGACTGTGTGTGTGTGTGTGTGTGTGTGTGTGTGTGTGTGTGTGTGTGTGTGTGTGTGTGTGTAGGAATAAAATTAACCGCACGTGAGCTTCCCGCATGTGCAGTTGCGCAATACCTTCGTTTTTTTTATAGAGAGAGAAAGAGAAAGAGGGTGAAGACGTACGCATACTTACGCACACACACACACACACACACACACACACACACACACACACACACACACACACACACACACACCCACACACACACACACACACACCACAGGGTACATATTGAGGTCATCACATTTTCTCCTTTTTCCCTATTTTCCCCGAGTGTTGTGTGTTTCCCTTGGTGTGTTCGTCTGTGCGTTGCCTCGTGAGCCCTGCAAAGCACCACCCTCGTCTTGCCGCCTGAGAGGGTAAAGGGTTAATAAATAATAAAACATAAACTGCGGGAAGGTGCACTTGGAAGCCTGGGAGGACCTTGCGATGGCTGAGTATATGGCTGATGCCTCGCTGGTGGTGTCCTACTTATGTCCTTTTTTGTTGAGTTTTCATGGCTTAAAATATGTCTTAGTATTCGTTGTTGTTTTGTTTTTATCTTATTTGCGTAATTTTCGTTTTATTCCCTAAGAACCAACACTGAATATTTTTTTTCTTGTAAGGTCTTGTCTTATATGCTTCTCTTATTTTTTCGTTTTCTTTTCTCTCATTCTTTTTTTTCTCTCTGTGTGTGTTCCCTTATTAAGCTGAAAGCGAGGACTAAAACAATTACCCTTAATAAAAACCTAAAAAAAAAACATACATACCTTCAAAGAAATATTAAAAGGAATTCTACATGTGACTGATTAAAGAACATCAAACATTTAGAATCATATTAATCCCGTCATTTAGCACAAGGCTGAAGGAAGGTGGCGGCAGCTCTGTCAGGTAGCCTCGCGGTGGCTCCTGGTAGTGTGAGCAGCTAACGAGACGGCTTTTGAAAGGGTGAGGCGCCGAGCGAGTAAACAGCGACCATTTGGGAAGACGTGTTAGCCATAGGAAGTGAAATATAGCTTAATTCCCCTTAGAACCATATTGAAGCTACTTATATAACGCTTCCAAAGACGCCAGAACGTAGATAAAAAATATTTCGTGTGATGTTTACCAGAAAGTTGAAATTATTTTGTCATTAAGGCCTTATACAGCTAAGAAGGAAAGTGAAGGAAAGTGCAAGACTAGAGATAAACGCATCAAAAGTGAATTAGTGAAAGAAAATAGTGTTCGTGACTATGCTGTTGAAAAGGATGAAAGAAGAGATCGAGTGAAACTTTAGTGTGATGGTCGTGATGATACTGAAACACGGCCTGAACCTCAAAATGAATTGAAGCACCAGGTTACTGAGGGACAATGAATAACCTTGAACATAAGCCAGGAAATGAAGCACAATGAAGCACATCAATCAGGAAAAGATACAACAGTAAAAAAAAAAAAAAAAAAAGGAAGCACAGGACACTGAAAATAATGAAAACGAGAAATGGAAACAGAAAAAGTGTTGTTATTGACTCGTCATCTCACATAACTCATAATGTAATAATTCTCTTTCAGATTAGATATAAAAAAGATCAAATAAAAAAAAGAACTGTGCCATTCGTGGAACAATGCAGGAATTAAAGAACATTTATTTTGTTAGAAGAAGAAAAATACAACAGTGAATTCATGTGACATCAATAAAAGAGGGAGAAGAAGAGTGGGTAAGAGGCAGCAGGCGACTCTTGTGTGGCGAGAGGAACACCTGAGAAGAACAAAAGGTAAGAGGAACATTGCAGTTTTTTAATCTTATTTTCTGTTTTACCTTAATTTTCTGTCTTTGTGCGTGTGTTGTGTGTGTGTGTGTGTGTGTGTGTGTGTGTGTGTGTGTGTGTGTGTGTGTGTGTGTGTGTGTCTGTGTGTGTGTGTGTGTGTGTGTGTGTGTGTGTGTGTGTGTGTGTGTGTGTGTGTGTTACTGTCTATTTGTCTGCCTGTCTATTTGTCTGCCTGTCTATTTGTCTGCCTGTCTAATTGTCTGCCTGTCTGTTTGTCTGTATGTGTCAGTCTCTCTCTCTCTCTCTCTCTCTCTCTCTCTCTCTCTCTCTCTCTCTCTCTCTCTCTCTCTCTCTCTCTCTCTCTCTCTCTCTCTCTCTCTCTCTCTCACTTACTATATAACATGTACTTGCATTAATTCATGTCAGTTTCAAGTTTACCCGTGACATAATTATAATAGATTTACTCTCTTTATATTACGTGAATTATTATCTCGTACGTAAGTGTGTCGAGGAGGAGACTTAATGGCATTAGGGAGAAGCGTCACGTTAAGTGTTAGATTATAAGATTTGTAAATACGTCTTTCATTAAAATTTTTACCAGATCGTATATATTTTCTCTTTGTCTTTGATATTTTAGAAATTTTCTACACGTTTTTCATGTTCCTTGAAATCGAGAAATAATAAATAGATTAATTCATCAATAGATATATGAATAAATAAATAAATGCATTAATTAATAGTATTGAATATCGATATTTGTTTGTTTAATTTTTCCTTATCATGTTTTGCTTCTTTGAATAATGTGTCGCATTTCAGCATCGTATAAGAAGCATTTTGTAATGTAATGAATGAATATCAGTTTATTTCTTAATATATTTTAAGATTTAATAATTTAGTGGCATGAGTCTCACTCCTACGTGGCTGTACAGACCCACTCGTTGCCTCCCTGGCATGACAGATGGACCACTAATGTTTTTTTCTCTGTACTGAGAACCCTCGGCACCTAATGGATTATCCTGTCAGTTTGTTATCTTTCCTCCTCGACATAATTACCTTCGAGACAAGTTGAAGCAAAATTACCATACGTTGTTCTGCCTCATAGTGTTCTAGTGTTGTAGAGTTACTCAAACAATTACAGCGTCGGCCATGTTCATTTCTATCATGTTGCCTCTTATTTCAGCGTCAGGGCGTGTTGCCTCTCAAGAGACCCATGTACAGTTGCTGCACTGATCATCCTGTTGGACCTCAAGATCTACGCATGTAAGGCCTCGACCAGGGTGGGCGAGGCGACCAACCCCACCGAAGCCGCATGTGAAGTCGGAATAGGTGTGGGTGAGCAGGTGGTAGCGGTCTTGTGGTGTCAACTTATTAACTCCGTAATGATGCCGTGATGCTTAGCGGCAGGTGGTGCGCGACCTCGCCTGCCCCCTGCTGCCGCTGCCTCCTGCACCCCGCCGCCCCTCCCGACCTCTGACGATGCGATCGACTCCGCGGACGGGTAGGGGCGGCGGTGCCTTGGCCTCGTCCATCAGCAGAAGTACTTCAAGCTCCAAGTGACTAGGACTGGGGACGTCCCGACGTGGGGGGCGCGACCCCCTTACCGCCGGGGGCCGCGCCTCTGGCCGTTATGTGCGGGGGTGTCTCCGCGTGGTGCAGGTGAGCGCGCGTTACCTCATCTCCGCCAGCCGCGCTCCAACCACCATCATGAGGTCGAGAAAGAAGGAGGGTACCCTCAAACCCGCCCGCAAGCTAGATAAGCGGTCTAGCCGTGGTGTTATGTTCGAGAATGAAGAGTTGCGCATGCGTACGATCGAAATAAACGCCGAAGTGGATCGTGGTCAGTCTGATTTGCGAAAGTTGAAGAGAGAAAATGAAACATTGAAACAACAAGTGTGGACGCTACGTGACGAGTACGACAAATTAGAAAATTTTGTAAAAAAGATGGATGGAGAAAGTGACGATGATGATGATGACGACGACGACGATGACGATGACGACGACGAAGACGACGACGACGACGACGATGACGACGATGACGACGACGAACTAGAGAAGCGCTTCCGCCCATCAAAAATCGATGAAGAGGACGAAGATGAAGCAAATGTAGAAACTGATAATCTAGAAAACTTACAGAAAGTGTATAGTGGTAAAATGCGGAGTGTAGAGTATACAATGCGTCAGGCGGCCTCCTTGGACAGCGGTGGGCCGTCTGCGGGCTGCAGTCAGGCTCAGTGCCCCGGAGGCAGTGTTGGAGCCTCGTGCTCTGGCCCAGTAGACGATCTGGCTGAGCCGGGATCAGTGAGGGTTTGCGTGTCTAGTGACAACCCGTCTTACGTAGGAGTGGGGGACGAAAACTCTGCGCCGCCGGCAGAGCCTCTGCAGCCCTTGAGTAGTGAAAATTTTTTATCTCAAACAGATCACTTTAATTTAGACCAACTTCTTGACTTTGCGTCTTCATTCCATTACGACAGAAAGCGACACCTGGCAGAGGAGCCGCTTCCCATGGCCCTTCCCTCAGAGGAGCGGCCGCCTTCTCCTCAGAGGGAGGCAGCGGGTTCTGCTGAACCGGGTTTCTCCACCGTCAGGCGTCGCTCTGCCACCGTTATAGAAAAACTTAAAAGCGGCTCAAACTCTGGTGCGTTAGTGAAGGAAGTGAAACAGTTATCGCTCTGTAACGATGACGCCACGACCTCTACTTCCGTGCCAATAAGTGATGCCCCTGAAGCGACGCGCACCACGACCGTCAACTATACTCACTCTTCCTACTTCTTCTCCGGCCCGCTGGACGGCAGCCGCAGTCAGTCCCTTGGTGCCGGTCTCAACTCAACCGCCAATGTTACCTGTACTCCCAGCAGCCCCGCAGGTCCGCTCTTCGCCTCTAGCAGTGCTTCCAACATCGGGACCTCCTCCTCGCTGGAGACAGGGCTGCCCTTCGTCTCCGTCTACAACCCTCGCATGTCCCTTGTGCGTCTAAACAGCATTGAGCCAAACACTATAATGGTTTCGATGGCTGAGATGCCTCAGCTATGGGACATTACGACTCAGGAGATCATAGACGAACTGGAGCAGCAGGCTGAGGGAACACTACTGTCCATCCGTGGCGTGAGGGTGGTGGGACGTGCAGCCTACATCAGCTTAGGACGTCGTGACGCCCTGCAGCAGTTGCTGACTCACGGCCTCACGGTGCGAGGTGGGAAGGTGCCTCTCATTGACATCACGCGGGAGTCCATCGTTCTGGCTCTCACAGGTGTCCCTCACTACATAGCTGATGCCACTCTTGTTATTCTCCTTTCAGCTTTTGGCGTAATAATTGGGGAGTTGGAGCGTCGATTTTATAAAGGAGTGGATACCGGCGAACGTTTCGTGCGAATGAAGATCAAGAAGCACGTAAAGTTACCCAAGTATGTGACTGTGGGAGGATGTCGCATCGTACTAACAGTCCATGGTCGCGACGCCCCCGCACAGTTACATGTACCTGAGTGGGGCACTAAAACGTCCAGCGCCAAAACTCCGCAACCCACCACCCACGCCAGCCACACACCCCACACCTCTGATGCGCCCCACACTGACCTCACTACCCCTGTTTCTCCTGACTCGGGCCAGTGTTCGGAGCCATCTTCTAGTGATAAATCTTGCGAACGTGTGGAAAGTCGGGAAGCGGCGGCGAGAACTGAAGGGAACCCACAAACTGATAATCGTCTTACTGCTAAAACCTCCTCAAAAACTTTCTCTAGCAGGTGCATAGTGAACCTTAAGTTGCCAGAGAGACCAGTACCAAACAACCCTATACCAAGGTCACGTGAAAGCTCCATCCCTCGAGACGTGGGTCCAGGCTCAGGTGGAGGCGGCCTTGCTGTCAGCACGGGGACTCCGGCCACTCCACTGGCGGCGGGGCACTTGCTGCGAGCGGGGTCCTTGTATCGAGGCACAGGCCCCCCTTCCCAAACGAGCACTGTCAGCAGCTCCCCCGCCAACAGTAGGAGACAATCCCGCGTGGGTCTGATAGATCCTCGCGCACCAGAGTCTTCAAGGCCTCGACCCAATTCTGTAGTGTTCGATGAGCAGCCCCGCGAAGCTCCAACGCCACCACGAGCACTGCTAACGCCACAGTTCCCTCATAGCCACGGACTCGGACCCCCCATCTCCATTAGCCCCATACCCTTAGCCAACGGCATCTTGAGGAAAGCGTCCGGATCGGAACAGGAAGCTCTTCTTCCGACAAGTCATAAACATACCGCATCTATAAGAAACAGACTGAAGATAGGTCGCAGTATGTCTTATGATGCTGGGAAGCAGAAAATTGCTGCAGATAAGGAGAAGAAGAAATTGAGTAAGATGGAGAGCATCAGTGAGAACACTATTAATGATGACGTCAGTGACATCACGCCCCTGGGCGCCGTTGCTCGCAGAGACTCCGAGAAGAGTTCGGTCAGTGCCAACAGTAAAAGTAGTAGCAATGCCAACAAAAAGAAGGAACCGGCTATAGACCTGCCGTGGTGTGGTTGTTGGGGCAACGGTTGTTTTTAGCGTGTAGATCACTCACTGGTACCAGTTCCATCCTTTGTATTTATCGTTATTTTTTTCTAGTCGATAATTCTTGTCCCAGACGTTACTTAGTCTTCATCCAGTAGTGACTTAGTGTTGGACAGCGATCAGAAACACACGTCTCGGCTGACTCGTTGTATATATCATGTTACTTAAATCATGGCCACATTACCCATATTATTTTCCACTGTCAATCAAAAGGTAGCAACCATTCATAACGATGACCCACGCTCATTACTAATACCATAAATATCCTGTACAGGCGAAAATATGCCATAATGAACCTCCTTCCCGGCCACCAGCAGTCTGGCGGTGCAATGGGCAGACAGCCGCACTGAACTGATGAGTCAGTCACTTGCAATGCTCCATCAGGGCTCCAGTCATGCCAGTTGCCACACATTGACAAAATTGATTTTTTAAAATAACTATCGAGTCTCTTAATGATGAATTATTTCCCTTAATTGTTTAATAAAATACACACATATTCCATGAGTACAAATCCGTGGCTGAGCATTCTCTGTGGGTCAGCAGAATGATTGGTTGTGTCCACCATTGTATTTTTATGAGCATATCAGGGGCAAGGCCTCGCCCCTGCACCCGGCACCACATTGGCCCTCTCGTTCTGTTGCTACAGTACAAAAGGCCCTTTTATGTTTCATAATACAAATATCTGGTTCGTTTTCTTTTCCTGCTTCCTGGAATGTGATCAGAAGAGTTGACGGTGAACTTCGCCCATTGCTTCATGGTGGTTTATATTTCGTACCGAGTTACAAGAGAGGAGACTAAGCTTCATGTGGATGCAGTGTAGGGCTCTAGGCCAGAATTTGAAAGTATTTTTGTGGGTAACTAAGCACTCGCCCATGTGTATTAAGGCCGTATTCCTCGAACATCACTCGTCGAGTAACACCGCCACCGCTTGGCCCATCCGCCCTCCTTTCTCCCATGGCAGCCTCGAATTGAAGCCGTTGTTGCTTGTTGTTTGTTGTTACCATAAAACAAATGTATATCTCAATTTATATTCCTTGGAAATCACCCACCAACCTGCATAGTTACCGTTGGCGTCGAGGGAGCAGGGCGGGGCGGGGTGGGTCGGGCTGGTGGCGAGCCGGCGTGCTGTGGAGCAATACAGTACTCCAGTGGTCTCCAGCTGTCCGCGCGGTGCCCGCCTGGCCTCGGGATGGGCCACTGCCGGTAATTAGACACTGAGTATATTATTAGCCTTAGAGAATACCGAGATATTTTATACACTTACTGCTTGGTCCCATTACTAGTGTTCCCTTGACGCGGCCAGACCTTCGTATATCTTGTGTTGATCACTTACAGCGAGTTGGTTACCTGGTCAGGTGCTCAAGGGAAAATGTATCTTATATCCTACATTGAAATTCATTGAAGTTAGCGAGGTTTGTAACACCGATCGGCCGCCGTGGAGACCGGCCTCCACGCCGCCTGGGTCCTCGTTGTTGGGTGAGATTTAAAGACGCCAGCATGTAGGGAGGGTCGCCCGCCGAGTCTCCATGTAAAGGTTAATTAATATCAGTAACATTAATAAGGATATGTTAATGAGATGCGTTTTGATGGTGTTTCTTTAGAGTGTTTGTTGAGGGCGTCTTTAATTGTATTGGTAGGAGGGTGGGAGGAGGCGCCGCGGGGGCCGGGAAGTGTTATGCAGCGGCCTCAGCGTCATGGCTGAGGCCGCTGCCGGCACCACCCTCGCCCGCTACGACTCAACCAGGTACAAGATACTGCATTCATTTTCACACGGGAAAGGTATTCAAATTCTAAGAGCAAGCCTTACAAGACGTGCTGCTAGCGCTTCTGCTTGTAATTTTGATATTTTGTAAAAGTTGTTATGATCAATGTTGTTGTTTATATAGTTATTTTCCTAGAAAATTATAAATCCCCTTGGCTACCACACGAAATTGGTCAGGTTGTTTGGGAAAGTGACCATAATCATATTTTATTCAAATTAAAAGTTATTAATTGCAGAGGATATAATATATAATGGTGCTTTTGGTAGTCTAAGATTTTTTTTTCAAGAGTTATGGGCGGGAAGTATATTATATAGTATCATGTGGAAGGTTACGTTATGTTTGTAAGGAAAAGAAAATTTCATTTTGTTCAGATTCCAATAAATATTGAACAGGTTTGGAGTTTATATAACATCTGTGTTGCAACCACCACCACCACCACCACCACCACCACAACCACCACAGTAGATACACTCGCTATAATATCATTCAGCACGCCACTTACCTTGTGATATATGATTAAATCTGTACCATCATCCGCCCCCACCCCCTCCACCCCGCCGGAGGAAAGACTGACGATACCGAGGGCGTGAGAGGGAGGGGGAGGGGAATTTACCTCCTCTCAGCGGATGTAAGGCAGAGATGGATGAGAAGGGGGAGAGGAAGCGCCCCTCTGCTATATATATTTAATGGAAAATTCATAATGTGATTTTTTCAACCTTGTCTAAGACTCGCGTGTGAGTGGCGGCTTCTGTTTTGTGTATATGGAATGGAGGGAAAGAGAAAAGAAGAAAAAATAAGGAAATTCAACATAGACGCATCTAAGGAGCTTACATAATAATGATGATGAGGATGCTTATGACTGATAATAATTATAATGATAAAAATAGTAATAATAATAAGGATAATAATAAAAGCAAGAATAATAATAATAATAATAATAATCATAATAATAATAATAATAATAATAATAATAAGGATGACGACGTGAAGAGGAGGAAGAAGAGAAAGACTAATCCATCCATCTAGTACTAAGGATAATCAAGTAGCGGGAATGACACCAATAAAGACGAGAGGAAGGATAATAATAAGATCAGAGGAAATAATAACACGAACATAAAGGAAATAAAAATAGGGAGACTGGCTTTCCTCCCAACACCAAGAGGACTTTCAGGATTAGAGGGAGCAAGACCTACTTTTAATCCAGACGAAAACATTAAAAACACATTACCCTACACACTTATCCCTCTACTTAAGGAACGAGGACGAAGACGAGGACGAGGACGAGGAGGAAAAGGGAAAGAGAGAGAGAGTAAGAAGTGCCAGGGTAATGAAACCATCTCTGTAAACAAGCACACGCACGAATACTTAGTGTGATTGTACCTGACACTCTTGCGGGAAAACAAAGAGTGAGGTTATGAGACGAGGGTGTGATGGTCTTCCTGTAGCCTCTAGAAGTATGTTAGAACTTAGAAAGAACGCACTTAAGTAGCCTTTGAATAGGTTAGGTTAGGTTAGGTTAGGTTAGGTTGTGAGGCAAAGGGGTCGGTAGCAGTTGTGATGGTCTTCCTGCAGCCTCTAGAAGTGTGTTAGAAGGAACGCAATCTAGTAGCTATTGAATTTTTGATCCCAATATGAAAGTAACACTCATTTCGTAATCAAAGTCAATCCTTTCTGCACGATTTTAAGCCAGAAGTTTCTCAGCCAGGATAAACTTTTTCGCCTCGTTGCTGTCTGTGGCTATGTTTTTGAAATCACGTATGAATTTATGATGTTTTTCTTCTTTTGTTTCTGTGTTCTTTGTCTCTCTCTCTCTCTCTCTCTCTCTCTCTCTCTCTCTCTCTCTCTCTCTCTCTCTCTCTCTCTCTCTCTCTCTCTCTCTCTCTCTCTCTCTCTCTCTCTCTCTCTCTCTCTCTCTCTCTCTCTCTCTCTCTCTCTCGTTTTTTTCTAGTCGCCGTTTCTGGTCAATCTTTTTGCTCCTGGACCGGAATCACCATCAATTTGTCATTAGAAAGTAAAAATTAATGGTGTGTTACTTATGTTGCATTTGTAATAGTAGTAGTAGTAGTAGTAGTAGTAGTAGTAGTAGTAGTAGTAGTAGTAGTAGTAGTAGTAGTAATAGTAGTAGTAATAGTAATAGTAATAGTAATAGTAGTAGTAGTATTAGTAGTAGTAGTAGTAGTAGTAGTAGTAGTAGTAGTAGTAGTAGTAGTAATAACAGTAGTATTAGTAATAGAAGTAGTAGTAATAAAAAAAGGAAGAGGATGGAAAGGAATAGGTAAAGGAGTATTATTGATAGTAACATTGATAATAATAAAACTAATAGCAATAATAATGATGATCATAATAACGATAATAATGATAACATTAATGATAATAATAATAATATTAATAATAATAATAATAACAATAATAATAATAATGATAATAATAATAATAATGGTAACACTAACAATAACAATAATAATGATAAACAAACATTGAAGGATAAAATACCATTCAAGGAGGAAGAAGATGAGGAGGATGAAAAAGGAGAGATAGATAGAGAGAGAGAGAGAGAGAGAGAGAGAGAGAGAGAGAGAGAGAGAGAGAGAGAGAGAGAGAGAGAGAGAGAGAGAGAGAGAGAGAGAGAGAGAGAGAGAGAGGATGATTGTATATACAGAAGGGAGGGCAGCCTCTTCCCTACGCCCTAATTGGCATCATCCACACCATTTTGAAGTGTCGATAATTTTACCTCAGCAGTCTAAACTTCAGAATCATAAAATGCGATGAGAGGGCGAGGGCTCTTGGCAGCCTCCCTCCCTCCCTTCCTTCCTTCCTTACGTAATCAATCTTCGCGTCTCACTGGTGGCTATCCCCTGGGAGGCTTAGGGTGAGGATAGAGGCTCCGAGGCTCTGAGGGTAAGAGGGTAAGGCAAGGCAGTCCATCCCAAAGCGCACCTGCTCCTCTTCTTCTATCTTAACGTTACCAAATTTCCGTCTCTCATCGTCTGGCACTTGCTTAATCTGCTTCCCTCTCTCTCGCTTTCATCCTCCTCTTCCTCCTCTTCCGTCCATTGCCCTCTCTTCTATCTAGCTTCCTCTCCTCTTTCACTTCCTGCGTTCCGTCATTTGGTGCTTCCTCCTCCCTCTCTTCCTTTTTTTTTTCCTTCTCTCTACTCCTCTTCCTCCTCCTCTGGGCTCCCCCTTTACCTCCATCCTCCCGTCACACCTCCACCTGCCGGGACCAAGCGTGTCTATTCTGGTGATCCCTTGAAGTTTATTATCTCGTGTATTTTTAGCTCCGGATGATCGTGAGCAGTTATACATTTACAAGGTGTGGGTGGTGCTACGAAAACT
>JAXIVD010002435.1:37500-60019 GCA_036785275.1 Cancer borealis
GTTGTATTTCACATATTTAAAATTTTTATCGTGTAGTTCTTATTGTGGTATTTTCAGCGGGAAATAATAGTGCTCATTGTTTTTAACTGATATGTTTATGAAAATTATATATAACAATTTACTTCATTGAATACAGTATATGCATATGTGACGGCTTACCCTTCATGAAATACCTACACAACCACAGGGATTTAGAGCTAATTGTTAAATTGGCAAACATTTTAAAATCATGTAGGGTTGTTTATCAACTTATTGACACACCCACACACCACACACACACACACACACACACACACACACACACACACACACACACACACACACACACACACACACACACAGAAACAGAAGAGAGAGAGAGAGAGGATGAGAGAGAGAGAGAGAGAGAGAGATGAGGAGAGAGAGAGAGAGAGAGAGAGAGAGAGAGAGAGAGAGAGAGAGAGAATGTGTGTGTGTTTCCCTTCCCATTTTTAACAGCGATCATTACTTCCCGGACAGTCAGGCAACACTGGTAGTTTTAGGCGACGCGAGGCACAGTGCGGAGTTGCCTTGTTTTTATGTCTTTTTTTCACGGGGGAGAGTGAGTGACGGGGTCGTGTGGAGGTGGAGACAGCAGCAGCAGACGCCCGCCCCCGCCCCGCCCCCGCCCCCGCCCCGTCCCGCCCCGCCCCGCGTGTGCCGTCCCCCCCGCCCGCTTCCCAGACACCTTGACAAGACTGTGTTGGCTGTCTGTCACTTTTCTCTTGAGGGTTTCATTATATAAGTCATTGGTTTGGACTTTTGTGACATGTAGTTTTGTTAATATTAAGTAAGATGTGTGTTAAGGAAGAACTGTGTATGTTCTTTTTGGTTGAGTTAGAACCGTAGTGGTAGTAGTAGAAGTAGTAAGTAGTAGTAGTAGTAGTAAGTAGTAGTAGTAGTAGTAGTAGTAGTAGTAGTAGTAGTAATGTAGTTAGTAGAATAAAGAAATAATAATAATAGCATCAGTTTTATGGTCTTATTTTTGAACGTTTTTTATTTTGTATTTAAATTTATGAAACTCGTCTGGCGTCGTAGTACTCTGTTCCTTAAACTTTATCTGTACATTGTGTTCTATATAGTTTACCTTTGTTTCATCCTATTCTATTTTCTTCTACTTTATTTACTTTTCATATTTTATTTGAGGATTTAATTTTAGTCTAAGTCTTTTATACTGACATTTCTGATAAATCATATTCTTACCCAAATAAAAGCTTTAATTTATCTACTCATATTTATATACAAAGACTAATAATTCAAATACCAAAAATAGATAACGAAAAACAAGCACTCTTGCCAACCGACCAGCCACACAGAACATCCTTGAACCTCACTATTCCACACACGACACACCTCCCTCTCATCGCCATACTCGTACACTACACATTTTCCGCGTCACTGCTCCAAGCCTTGACCGTACGTACCCGTTGCTGTGCTCCCCTGCAAGGCTGGATGTTAGCGTGTGCCTATATCGTTCAGTCCCTTATCATACTCCAGCGTTATCATGACAATAGTAACACACGCCTGAGCTCGCTGAATGGTCACCCAAAGCTGGTGTGTTATCAGAGACTCGCTTCGCCCAGAGAGGCACCGTGGACGAGGTAAGAAACGGAACGGATTATTGAAAATATAAATTAGAAGGAAGAACTCATAGAGCTGGCTGGCGAGGCATTAGGCAGAAGTGTTGTCTCTTATTGGAGGAAAGAAGAGGATGGTGCTATAAAACAGTCTGTCTCTTTCTTCTTCTTCTTCTCTCTCTCTCTCACTGGCTTGTAGTGGAGTTCATGAAGTCTACCTGTCTTAAACACATGTCGTAAACGTTCCAGTAGTACGATTCTCCTTTATCCCTTGAGTAACCCTGAACTGCCCTGCCTCGGCCTCCACGGAGTGTGTGTACAGTAGGCTGCCGCGTATCAATTCTATTACCAGCTGAGTTTAATGTCCAACTCATACATAAGGGAATGGCTCTACTGCATTGATGTTTAACGCGATGAGATGAAATGTTTGACAGTTTTAAAATCGTTTCGGTTCTAAATACAGGCTTTAAGAGGACAGAAAGGGAGACCAAGAACTTTTACTACTTTTCAATTCTCAATAAATACATATTATCTACGCTTTACTTCATTTGCACTCTATCCAATGTTAGTGCCCAAGGAGATTGAAATATAGATCGTTCGTTAATAAATAGTGACAAATATTATGTTTATGTGATAGTAGAGTAGTAGTAGTAGTTAGTAGTTTAGTAGTGTAGTAGTAGTAGGTAGTAGTAGTAGTAAGTAGTAGTAGTAGTAGCTCTAGTAGCAGCTATAGTAGTACGCTCAGTAGTAGTACTAGTAGTAGTAGTAATAGCCAGTAGTAGTAGTAAGGTGGATAAGAAGGGTGGGTGTTGGGTACAATAAGATGTGTGAGTCAATGCCTTGAACACGTCATCGCTACTGTTTGCAGCGCCCATTGTGGTTACGACGAGAAAAAAGAAGAGTTAGTTACGACGACACTACTACTGTGTGTCTCCCTTCCATTTGTGTGTGTGTTGTGTGTTGTGTGGTGTGTGTGTGTGGTGTGTGTGTGTGTGTGTGGGTGGGTGCGTGTGCGGGTGGTGCGTGTGTGTGTGTGTATGTTTGGTAAACAGTCAAGGTCTTAAGCGTGTTTTTCTGTCTTGTTTGTTTCTCTTACTAGTCGTAACTGTTTATATGTCTTTAAACTTATTCTTCATAACGCAATTCCCTAATATGTTTGGTAATAATCTGCTAACTTAATAAAACTATAACTTCATTAACAATTGTTTATCTTTGGGAAGTTGTAATCAGATTCCATCCTGAGAACTACTATATAGTATTAAGTTTCTTGTTGAGAATTTGATTATAATCCAATTTCAACCAACAACCACAAATTACTATAATCAAAAGTGTTTATGTAGTAAGTGAATATGAACACGACTCACTCAATGGCAAAATATATCTATAGAAAGTTATATTCCTTAGAACTCAATTACTCAAAATCCCATCAAGAACAATGAATTAAGTTACAAAGATCATAAACTATATATTTTGGTTTATGGTAAAAAAAAAGTAAAAACAGTACTACTTAAAAAAATCAGTAAAAAAAAAAAAAAAACCACCAAAGGAGGATGACCTTCAAACCAACAAGAAAAAAACACCACACACAATACACAGGAACGAGTCTCGTAGGATACCACCACCACCACCACCACCACCACCACCACCACCACCACCACGCACCACAGACCACACACCACCACACCACCACCACCACCACCACCTCCCCCTGCCGACCTCACTGAATTCAGGGCGCGCTTCCCGTCTCTCACTATCTACTTTATTGTACGAAATATCCGCAGCGAGGCCGAGCAGCGTGGTGAGATGGGATGAGGTTGAGGCCACGCCGACTGCTGCTGCTGGGTGGTGAGGGTTCAGGGTATTTTGAAGAGAGACTAGAAGGAGGAGAAGGAGGAGGAGGAGGAGGAGGAGGAGAATAGGGATACGAACGTCTTTAGAAGAGGAAGAAGAACAAAGGCAAATCTCTTTTTCATATAAATATAAATCATAAAACTATTATTTTTTTCTGTCTTTCCTCTTTAATTACATAAACTTGTAAACTCGATAATTACAGAACGAGGAACTCAAATTTTGCATATTCATGACTCACAAAGGTTGATTCTAAAGCTGTCAGATGACACCACGTGGCCTGAGGAAGGAATCATTGGCTTAGAGGAGACACATAGGCGATATAAAGGACGGGACTTATCTTCGCTGAGACTCTTTGTGTTATGAATAATGTAAATTGAGCCCCACGTCTCTCCCTGTTATGTATATTTGGTCTGCGGTAACCTGTATGTCTTAGTGAATCCAGGTCTTGTTTGGAGTGTGTGAAGTTATAAGATGTGGATACAGTATTATTGATGCTTTGTTTTGTAGAGTTTTAGTGTGTGTGTATGTGTGTGTGTGTGTGCGTTGTCAAATGTTGGATTTGAGAGAGAGAGAAAAAAAAGAGGAAGAAAGAGAGAAAAATAAGAGATGATTGAATTATTTCTGTATGTTATTGAAAATTATGATATAAATATGTGATAAAAGAAAGTTTGATACATTAGTGAAGAAACAGAAAAGGGAGAAACAGACAGTGGTCAAGGATTTTTAGGGGACAAAAGGGAGGGAGGAAAAAAATATTAGGATTTGATAGTTATGATTCCGGAGAAGATCAGATTTATATATTTTTGTTTACACAGGTTTTGCATTTATTTGCTTCAAAACCAACATACCATTTCATCCTTCCCTTCCCTTCCTTCCTTTCTTTTTTTCTTCCTTTCTTCCTTCCTTCCTTTCTTTCTTCCTCCCTTTCTTTCTTCTTTCCTATATATCCTCGTTTTTACCCTAATCTAACCTACTTTCCATTAATTTAGTTTTATCTTTCGTTAATTGTGAGTTTCTTTTAGATTCAATCTCTACCCCATGTAATCTCTTCCACTTTTTATTCATCCTCTTTACTTTGAACCCTCATCTTTTGACCCTATTTTTTCTACCATCCCTTAAGATCCTATTTTTCTCTTCAAGTCTCGTTCACCTTCTGACCCAATTTCACCCTTGATTTGGACTTGAAGGTATGTTCTTATTTTCTTTCACTCTTATTTATTTTCCATCTGATTTGTCTGCCGCCTCACGATCTTGGAAGACATGCATCCCAGTGTAATGTTGTTGTAGTCTACACCAGATTAATACACGTGGAGCTTCTTAGTGAGTTAGTCTCTTAACATGGAAACATTATTATTTCAACCACGGCTGTTTGGTAAAGGGAAAGAGAGATGTGACACGTACTGTAGCATCTCTTTCTATCTTTTTTCTTCTCTCTCTCTCGTGACTGGGATAAAGTGACTCAACACTGACCAAGACAAGATAATGACTATATCTGTCTGTGCTCAGCTGGCAACACCTGCACACCTACCCATACAACCTGCACCTGCCGCCCCTTCATCCTTGGTCAACACTTCCTTGAGGCTTACGATGCTCAGCGAGACTCCACTTACAAGTAAAGTCTCGTACAATAAGGAAATGGTAATAATTTTTCTTAAAGCTTCATCATTAATGGAATCAGTTTAGTGTTATTAGAATACATAAACAAGGATCTGTCACTAAACTGGCAGCAATTATGTTTGGTAAATTAAAGCGGAGGCAAGCAGGCGTGTTCTTAAGGCGGGTTCAGTCTCCCTTGTCTCTTATTTGATTATCACTCAGCTCCCATTCCTTCCTGATTGGCTTTGTCGCTGCTTGATTTAATTGATTGTTACCGACGCGACTCTGACCCTCGGTGTGTGTGTGTGTGTGTGTGGGGGGGGGGGGGTGTATGTATATGAGAATAGAAACTGAAACGAAATAGTAGAATCATAATGTTGATATTTTTTTTATGCATAACAAGAACAACTGATATTTACTGACATCCTGAAGAACAGTGTCACAACTATTAAGTGAAGGATGAACAGAACAGGCTAGGACGAGGAGTTTCACGTCACCACTCGGACTTGCAACACTGGAGAGGACGATCAAGGAAGCGAGTTGAGGGTCACTATGGCGTCTTCAGGAGTGAGTTAGTTATAAGTTGTAGGCGTGGCAGTAGAAAGTCATACCACGCCCACTCATCCCACATGGTACACTATACTAAAAAAAAAAAGAGTATCAGAGAAGAGAATAAAATAAAGACAATGTGGGTGTAGGGATGAAAGTAAGTAAATCAGACAGTGAGACAACCCGCTCCTCCCATCTCATCCATCTCACCCATTCCGCCTGCCGTACCCAGATCCATTGCTTCCTCCTAACCCCACACATCACACCAGCACCCACAGACAGCCTGTATTACGAGCGTACCCAGCATGACACTCGTAACAATCCCACAGCCTGACCCATTATCTCTAGGTCACAGCCTCCATAAACCCCAGTCTTCTGTACACTAAGAGCAACATCTCCTCAGTTTTCCACTAGTTGTCTTAGTCTAGAGAGGTGTTGCAGATGTTACCGCCAAAACCCAGCCTCTAGTGTAGGGTTTCTGCACCTGTCTTCCTTTGTTCAGTAGACAGGAATCACGACTCAGCACGAAGGATGATTGTTGAGGCAAGCGAACCGTTCTGCTTTCTTTTCAACCTTTCTTTTTATTTATTTTTTGAGTTGCACTAAAATTACGTCAGAGTTGGAAGAGTGTTTTAAAGGTAGACTTTTTTCGTAGTGAATATAATAGTATTAATATATTTTTTTTTATAGTATTAGTAGTGTTTATTATAGTTTTGTTGTTATTGTAAGAAAAGTGGTGTAATGTTTTGTTGTAGGAATATCAGAAAGAATAAAAAATTTCCGTATCCCAGAATTCACCATTTTTATGTTTATTCTTTATTGTGCTAATCAATGGATTTATTTTTTTACATAAGCAATTTTTTTAATGTATACTTAATTTTTCCATAGGTCTTTTGTTCGCTCAGATTTCGCTTTTATTATCATTATTGTTTGTACCTTTTTGTTATGAAGAACCTCGTGGCCTTGTGTGTGTAGCCATAAAGGTGAACACCAGGAGGCACACAGGTAGCCGGACAGGACAGGTGAGTCAGGTGTGTGGTAAGTCGAAAAACAATCCAAACTTTTCCTATTTTATTTGATGGTTTTCTTGTTTCTATTGTTAAGGGAAAAGAACTTCAAGCAGATTTTTTTTGAACCTTAATGAAAGTCAGATTAAATTTCATTATAATATTTTTTTTACAACTTGAATAAGGAAAGACTCACACGTCATACTTTTATCCTGGAAGCCTCAGGAAAACGGCGGAGTCGAGGCACAAAGAAGGTAATATTTAATGTAGCAAAAACGAAGTGACCATTTGTTTCAAACTTTTCTTTCTGCTTGGCTTTTGTGTTGAACAATGGCTGAGTTGTGACTGTTCTCTTGCAGGTAAATGGTGCAGCGTGTCTAGGAGGAGGTGGGAACCATGGTGTGTGCGTGTGTTGGTGTGTTGGTGTGCTGGTGTGCTGGTGTGGCGTCTAATGAAAGGTAATGTAATAAGTGTGTCCTGTATACTACCATTACACTTTATTATCACAGGAAACAAAGTGTAAATACCAGACCCCAGATAGTTAGTTACCTTACGAGGCTGAAATCTTCTCAACGTACCATCTTTACTTTTATTTACATATTTCATTAACATATTTGCCTACATTTTTTTTTACATGGAGATGTTTTCTTGCATCAAGCTAAAGACAGTGATGGCAGGGGCGGGAAGCTGGCAGGGGATGCGGTGCTAGCCTTGCCCTGCGTAGTATTTCATCCTCAGCAGTTATAGGGTCCACGACTTTGGAGAATATTATTTCTAGTCCTCCGCGCACTTCACTTAATCTCTTTTAGACAAAGTTTTAAGATCCGCGCCTCGCACCCCACAATTAGGCGGCCATCTTGCCTCGCCCGCTAGGCCCAAGCTTTGTGGGTTCAGAGAAAACTCGGCACCGATGAAATTTACACTTGCCGCCCACCGCCCACCGCCCACTGGCCGCCCATCGCCTCCGCTGTACCCTCACTCCCGCCCACTTACCATCCACAGCCTCCTCTTCCTCTTCATGACCATTCACCACCCTTTGCCTGCTCTTTCCTCTTCCTCCTGCCCACTTTTTTTCCCTAAAGCCCCCAGTCCATCATGCACGCTCCCATTCCCTGCCTGTTTTTCATTTTTTTTTTAGCCTTGCACCCCCAGTTCTTCATGCACGCCCTCACTCACTGCGTCACGCCCACTCTTTGTCTGTCCCTCACGCCTACATCCCCTCACGTACACACGCATTAAGATCGCTTCCCACGTTGAAATGGGTCTTAAATACCTTTTCCTCCCTGGGTATCGTTAGGGACTCTTGGTTAACTATTTGTGTTTGACGAGACGCAGTTCTGAGCTAAAGTTTGATGAGAAAATGTACCGAGTTAAGGAGCAGCTCTTGTGTTGGGGAGCCTCGGCGGTTCTCCCTCGAAAACACAAGTTACTATCGATTTAAAAACCTTGAGAGTCGGCGCGAAGTGTGGCCTGTCGACGACTTCTGGTAAATAAGTCTCGTGTTAATTTTTTCATTGTATTTTTTTCTCTAAAGGTCGGCAGTGTATGAATTTATGCGCAGTAATGTTAACTGAAGCGGCATGTGTGTGTGTGTGTGTGTGTGTGTGTGTGTGTGTGTGTGTGTGTGTGTGTGTGTGTGTGTGTGTGTGTATGTGTGTGTGTATGTGTGTGTGTGTGTGTGTGTATGTGTGTGTGTGTGTGTGTGTGTGTGTGTGTGTGTGTGTGTGTGTGTGTGTGTGTGTGTGTGTGTGTGTGCGTGTGCGTGTGTGCGTTTTTTTCTGTGGATATATATATTGGCAGCATCATGAACGGAACCAGTAACGAACTTGGTCGCTTAGTATTTTCGTTGTAAGTTAGTTGTAGGTTAGGTCAGTGACGTCAACAAAGAACAATTTAATACTTATTCTAACATGAATCAGCGAGTGTAATTATTTTTTTCTATTGATCGAGACACAAATTTCACACCAGTACACTATATAGCTTAACATCCTTTCGTATGAACAATATAAAACGTCCTTCAACACATTGTAACACTCACGGTAACATTTTATCACGAATTCTGAACGATACGCGTTGCCGCTAAACTCTTCGGTAGTGAAATGTCGAAGAGCGCGTGGATCCTCTCCCTCCCTTGACCCATTTGAGGGAGAGTCTTATGAATACCATGGACGCAAGTGGCAGCTTTTCTCACAACACTGGACGTGACTCTCTTCTATACCTTTCCCTATCCACCCCCCCCTCCTCTACCCTCCCCTATCCTCCCTTATTCTCTCCTACCCTCCTCCACACCACCATCTGCCGCCTCGAGACTCAGGAGACGTTCTAAGAATTTATCCATATTCTTCATCTTGCCTCGAATGTGATGGTGATTCTTCACTTATATTCATTCATTCAGGGTTTTCCAGCAATGATACGTGAAGATTTTTTTTCATACATATAAGGAATGAATCAGGATAACACACGTGACAGTGAGATATTTCTGACTTCAATCATATTTCTCATGCTGTTTGTAAGGGAATGATGTAAGGATGTGGGAGTAGCCAAAGGTACTGGATGTGTTCTGGTCCCGGGAGTGTCTGGACTGTGCCGGCGTCCTCATAAGAACTTAACGACGCTGCGTACGAGCCCAAGAACATAAAATATTAATGCTGACTTCAATGGTGAAAAGCTGCCATGAAGAGCGAAAGAAAAAAGAAGAAAAAAAGGCAGTCAACTACACGGCAAATATTGGGGGTTGAAGGGAAGCGTGAAAGAGGCGATGAGAGGGCGAGGGACCCGTAATGGAGAGAGGCAAGGGGAGACGATGAGGAGGAGGCAAGGGAGGTGATGAAGTGAGAGAGAATGGGAGGTGGAGAGCATCTAGTGGAGTCATGGCTGTGGAGGCTGGAGGGTGGAGTGTACATGG
This sequence comes from Cancer borealis, assembly GCA_036785275.1. NCBI lineage: Eukaryota > Metazoa > Arthropoda > Malacostraca > Decapoda > Cancridae > Cancer > Cancer borealis. The sequence continues at coordinate 47,004 of JAXIVD010002435.1, forward strand.
GGAGAGGGAAATGAGAGGGAAAGAGAGAGGGTCTGCAGAGATGAAGAACAGAGTCATTGAATTCCCTCATAAAGATGGAGGGACCGTTGATGTCCTAGCTTTGTTTGTTACTTTCTTACCTCGCTCTGTGGCGGCGGTGGTGTTGGTGGTGGTGGTGGTGGTGGTGGTGGTGGTGGTGGTGGTGGTGGTGGTGGTGGTGGTGGTGGTGGTGGTGGTGGTGGAGAGGGATATAGAAGTAGCAGTAAGGGTCTAGTAGAGTGGGCCTGAGGAGGCTGTAGACTAGACACCATTACGAGGTAACTTGTATTCTTTATTTCTGGAGATATATTTTTCGAGATGTTTTTTATACGGGTTGGTCATTCTGAGCCTCAAGAGGGTGGGGTGAAGGAGGAGGAGGAGGAGGAGGAGGAGGAGGAGGAGGAGGAGGAGGAGGAGGAGGAGGAGGGACAGTAGACTAAGATAAAAAGAAGAAACATAGAAAACAGGGAAGGAAAAGGAAGTAAAAGGAGGAGGAGGAGGAAGTCAATCTTTTTCTTCTCCATTTAATCTTACGTTGTACGACTTCATAGCAAACACTACTTATTGTACTAGTATGTCTCTTTCTGTCCATTGCATGTTTCCTCGACAACTCAAGATAGAGAGAGAGAAAAAAATAACGCTATCATTCTGTATATCGCAACGTCACTGTATGTCTTAGCATAAGGAAAGGAGAGTTGGATGTATTTGAAGGTCTTGTAAGGCGATGAATTCAATTGAAAAGACTAAAAAAGAGCAATAGTTAAGGAGATTAAAAAAGAAACCGAGAGAGAGAGAGAAGAAAAAATATGTTAGGAGTCAGAGTTCTCACAATTTTTCAACATTTATGGAAGACGAACACAATACATAGATGAAAATCCTGTATTGTTCTCATGCACGTGGAGGTATTTGGATTATGTGTGTGTGTGTGTGTGTGTGTGTGTGTGTGTGTGTGTGTGTGTGTGTGTGTGTGTGTGTGTGTGTGTGTGTGTGTGTGTGTGTGTGTGTTGCAGGGCCCCGTCAAGAAGCTGGGCCGCCACCACCTCCCTCATGCAGCTCCTTGTGTAATTGTCTCCAGCAGTTTGGCAGCGGGCCAGAGTGAGCTTGTTCCAGCCTCCCTCAGTGTATGTGTGTGTGTGTGTGTGTGTGTGTGTGTGTGTGTGTGTGTGTGTGTGTGTGTGTGTGTGTGTGTGTGTGTGTGTGTGTGTGTGTGTGTGTGTGTGTGTGTGTGTATGTACGTGTGTGCGTGTGTGCACGTGTGTGTGTGTATGTGTATGTGTGTGTGTGTGTGTGTGTGTGTGTGTGTCTCATTTTCCTGTCCGTCTGTCTATCCATACGTCTTTCAGGTCCTCCCCTTTTTCTTTCTTTCCTTCTTGCTTTCTTTTTTCTCTCTCTTTCTTTCTTTCTCTCTCTTTCTCTTTCTCTCTTTAACATACGGACGCACACTTCCGTTTCCCTCTCTTTCTTTTTAGCTTTGGTTTCTATTCGTTTTTAGTCCATGTTTTTCCACTCCCTGGCTCTCCTTTTTCTTCTTGTGTTTTCCTTCCTCACTCGTGCATCCTTCCTCTCATCCACACTCGCATCCAGCCTCTTGTACCCACTGATCCATTTCTTCCTTCCCTCACTCACTCGCTCGTTTCCTCTCTTTTTCCCTAAGTTATTTCCCCCCCTCCTACTGGCCTTACCCTTTCTTCTCTCTCAACACACACACGCACACGCACACACGCGCACACACACACACACACACACACACACACACACACACACACACACACACACACACACACACACACACACACACACACACACACACACACACACACACATGCTGAGTCGTGAATCCTCCTTTAAGTCGAGACAGACGTGCGCTTTGCCGTTTTTCTTTTTTCTTAATTCTTGCCTCGTTTTGCGGTTCTTCACCACCACCCAAGGATAGAGAGAGAGAGAGAGAGAGAGAGAGAGAGAGAGAGAGAGAGAGAGAGAGAGAGAGAGAGAGAGAGAGAGAGAGAGAGAGAGAGAGAGAGAGAGAGAGAGAGAGAGAGTGAGAGTGAGAGAGAGAGAGAAAGAGACATACACACACACACACACACACATATTTCTCACTTGTAATACTTTTGATTGTAATGTAAATGATTAAAAACTACTAATGCCTGTAGAAATAAACCGTAAATGAGCTACAATTTAGTGAGGTTTATGTATAAAAAGAAATACTTAGGTAACCCATCGAAGCATTACCGTGAAAGAGAAAGTGAAGTGAATACTGTATAACTAAGGGTAAGGAGGTGAAAGTACCGCGTGTAGGTAGTGAGACAGACATGAATACAGACATAAACATACTATTGGTCAGACATGGTGCTCATCCCTACTTAATATTCCATGTAGTTCCTCTCCCACACATCTTTTTACACTCCTCTTCTCTTTTATCATCCTCCTCCTCCTGGTCTTCCTCCTCCTCATCCTACTCCTCGTCTTAGCCTAATTTGTTTTCTATATTATTCATATCCTTGTCGAATCCTACTTGCAAGATGGTCCTATTGCCACTCCTACTCCTTCAATTCTTTCTTCCTACACTCCTCTCTTCTCTCCCTCCCCTCCCGCCCCTCCATTACCCTTTCAAGCGGGACGTTCTTATCCCTGCGAGATGGATGGCTGGGAAATGAATAAATGATTGGGTGGGTAAGTAGCGTGCCTTTGCCTACCACTCGTTTTCTATGCTGAATGGTGATGCTGCATTGCTCTCCGTCTCCTCCGTTTTCTTTCATCCCTACACTTATTGCATCGGGATTTACTAGTTCTCGTATTTTTGTGTTAGTTGTAGTTGTGGTGGTTGTTGTGGTGGTAGTGGTGGTGGTAATGAGTGTGATGTTGTCTCATTCATCTCCCTTATGCATGCTACTTACCTTCCACCCACCATCCCTTCCTCCATTACCAAATTTCTGCCTTCCTCCTCTCCCACAGCTTCCTCCCATTCATGCCTCTCCTTCCCTTACCTTCTCCCACGCCCTTTCCTCTTATTCACTCTTCACTTTCTTTTCCCCCTTTCCCTGTGCACGCCCACGCTAACATAAGGTTTCTCCTACGTCCTTTTTCTCTCTCTCATATATTGCAGTCGTTAAAGTTCTTCTTAATTAACACTTTTCACCTATGTCCTCACCACTCATTTATTCCTCATCTTCATCATCCTACACCTCTTCTTCTTCCTCCTACTTCTCTTCTTCTTCCTCCTCCTCCTCCTCCTCCTCCTCCTCCTCCTCCTCCTCCTCCTCCTCCTCCTCCTCCTCCTCCTCCTCCTCCTCCTCCTCCTCCTCCTCCACAATCTCTCAAGTACGCTCTTACCTTCCCTTAAGCACAGTACTCTTACCCTCCGCTCTCTTTTTTTACAAGTGAGATTAAGAAATGAGTGAAGATAGTCGGCTCATATTCCTCCTCAATCTTCGCTCCTCCTCTTCCATGCCTTCCCCAATCTCTTTCCTCCTCCTCCTCCTCCTCTTCTTCTTCCTCCTGCATCTTCCTGCCTCGTCTAATACCTCAAGGACATGCGGACAATGTTACTTCATGACACAAGATAAATATGAGAAGCTGTGTCATTATTAATATTTGCTTTGGTGGTAATGGGATGATAAACGCTATTTACACCCTGGCTAACGATAATTGTGGCGCGGCGTGTACGTGGGTGGGTGGGATGTGGGCGTGTTTGTGGTGGTAGTGGTGGTGGTGGTGGTGGTGTTGGTGGTGGTATTAGTGGTGGTTGATGTTTGTTCTGTGATTTAGCCAAACAAAGGGGTTGCACGAGATGATTATTGTTGTGTTTTTTTTTGGTGTGTTTTAATTCCGGAGTTGTTATTATTGGTGATGGTGGTGTTGATACTGTATTTGTTGATGGTGATGGTAGTGGTGATTGTAATGCTGTTGATGGTGGTAGTGGTGGTTGTGGTCATTTGGATGGTAGTGGTGGTGGTGATGTTTATGCTATAGCTAATGATAGTGATGATGGTAGACGAGATGGCAATAATGGTGGTGGTGGTGGTGGTGATGGTAGTATTGATAGTGGTGGTGGTGGTGGTACTATTAGTCGTACTAGTAACAGTTATATCATGATGATTCTGGCGGTGGTGGTGGTGGTGCTGTTGCCTTCATTAGTGGTGATGGTAATTGTGGTAATAATGATGGCAGTGGTGGTGGTGGTGGTGGTAGTGGTGGTGGCGGAAGGGCGTCTTCCCTTACTTAAACTGGAGGCGTCACCTGTAAGCCATCTCAGATATAAATTAAACTAAAACACCATTTACCTCAATTCAAATTGTACCTGGAGGTGTGGCTTCGGTCGTTATTGCAAATTAGATGAAGCTCATTAAGGATTGCATGGGATGTATTGCTCCTCCTTCCGTATCTCTTCGATCTGTCTGCCCCACCCATCATCCGCCGCCCTCCGCCCACCACCCATCCCTCGCCGCCCATCCACCTTCATAATCACCTGCTAGTAATGTTTCTCAAATCAGGCAAAATGTGAGGAGACGCCTGCCACGACAAACCAGCGGAGGGAAGTGTCGTGGATAAGTTGTGTTTTTGTTTTTATGACGTGGGGCCAGACCAAGACTCCCTATTGTGAATTTATCCAAGTTAGGTGTGATGGGGAGGGAAGAGGGACTGGGGATGGAGTGGAAAAGTACCTATATTGCATCACAAGGAGAGTAAAAAAGAATATATATAATGGGAGTGAAACAATTATCCGAACATTAACGAATATATTTGGAAATCCATATTATTGCGATATTCTGTAAAGGTTGTTTGTTATCAATATATGATGATGCTCAGCGATACCAGGAAGAAAATAGAAATCAGGCATGCCATAGTAACATATGACACACTTTGGTGACAGTCATGGATGGAAGGAAGAAGCAGAATGACGAGAGAGAGACAGACTGACGAGAGACAAGATAAATCAAATCAATGAGAAAAAGAGTTGTGGTTATATATCAAGACAGGACCTGGTGGTGTATGACAGATATTAAGGAAGAGTTAATTAAAAACACCACTAGACAGCAGGATTGTACCCCTTTAATACGACGCTCGATGGAATGGTTCTGCATTACAGCTTGTCAAGTGACGCTGTTGTGGCCACGTGCGTGAAATGGAACCGTGAATCTTGGAGGTTTGCATGCTGAGTGAAGGCTGGGCTGGGTGGGCTGGGTGGTGCCTCTGCATGTCTCACCGTGGCAGGTATTAAGTTATGGTTAGCTATAGACGTGTTCTCTCTCTTATAGAAGTTGTGGACATGATAATACTGATAATGTAATGCATAATCAAAATTTTTTATGAATGTATCTACTCATTAGTTTTGATTTGTACTGTGTTTTAGTATGAAAAATAGTGTATATGCAAATAGTTAACACAACCTTCACTATTATATTTTGAAGAATATATATAACTTGATGTACCTACACTTGTCCTGAGGGGGAGAAAAGAAAGGCGTGGTGCAGTGGGGTCACCATAACACTTAGCCGAGGGTGTACAAAGGGAGTGCGGAGAGATAAGGAAGATAATAATACGCAGAGGAGTGAACAAGATGAAAGGAATCAAAAGCAAGAGGAAAGGGAGTGGAAAGAAGCAGAGGCAAGGCAATGTGTCGGGCGAAGCTCACGTGGAGACCAGGCTGCAGGGAGTGGATGGAACGGAAGACCAGAAAGGTAAATAAGAGGAGCGAGAGTTACGTTCCCTCTACAGACTCTTGCTTCCATGTCCCTCACTGCCTTAAGAGGAGCAGGCGCAGCCTCGTGTGGGAAAGTATTAGTGTCTCCTGCCAGCTTGTCGCCGCCCAGCACAACGGCTCTTTATTTCTATCGCTATTTCTCCAGCTCAGAATGGCGGGTTCTTCTGCGCCTCTGTCTGCTCCATGACCTAAGACCGCGTAAAAGTTCAAACAAAAATCAACCTTTATATCGAGTCATAGCAATAGAACCATGACTAAAATAAGTGTCAGTGAGGCATTACGTACGTACATACATTCCGTTTTCTTCGCCCTTCCTCGTGTCTCCAAGTCTTCCTTACTTTTACGTGTCTTTCTTATGGTCGAATTAATACGTTGTGAGAGAACCCATCTGGCAGGCTGGCGGGGGGTCTGGGCGCCGGCAATGCTCGCTCCATAACTATACTTGTCCTTGTAAGTCAACACTCACCAGGATAAGAGCCATTTTCTCTCACTCCGCCCCACCTAGGATATTGCTCTATATTTCCCACCCGATGGAGAGAGAGAGAGAGAGAGGAGAGAGAGAGAGAGAGAGAGAGAGAGAAGAGAGAGAGAGAGAGAGAGAGAGAGAGAGAGAGAGAGAGAGAGAGAGAGAGAGAGAGAGAGAGAGAGAGAGAGAGATAGTGAAGTCACCATATTCATTTCAGTCATACGTACCATTTCCTTAGTATTTGTCTTTGATTTACGATACCCAGGCAAAGACACACACACACTCACACAAACACACACACACACACACACACACACACAACACACACACACACACACACACACACACACACACACACACACACACACACACACACACACAATGTTAAACTCAAGTATCAGTCAAGTTTCAACGTTTAATCTGTCCGTTCACTGGGAAGAATAACTCAATAATTACTTCTGTCTACTTTTACGACCACCTTCCACGAGTCTGCAGATGAAAAAAAAGAAGAATAGGAGAAGAGAGATAGAGAAAGGATAACTTAGAAGAAAAAGGAGGAAGAGGAAAGAGAAGTAGATAATCTGTCACCATCCTGAGTATAAATTTAAGTACTCTTTTAGACTTTACTACTTAACGATCATTGTAACTACTTCTGTGACGTGTTCGGTAGTTAAACAGCGTCATCAATCCTTATCCTCATTGAGTGTAATTTTAGAACAGAGACGAAGCAGCTTGATTTTTTCTTTTGTCCTTCCTATTAAGTAGCATTTAATTGAACCCTAATTTACACAGCCATCTGCAGGTAGGTATAACACGTCTCTAAATAATCCTTAATGACATCGCAGCAAACCTTAAGTGCGTCATATATTTTCACAAAGAAATTTTAAGATCGCAATAACACACGTAAAAAGAATCAAGACATAAAATCCATCTTTTTTTTTTTTATGCAGAACGACTCTTATAAGAAAAAAAAAAAAATAAAAATAAACTCTTCATAAGTTCTGTGATTTATCGTCTTTTCCAGAGAAAGAGAGAGAGAGAGAGAGAGAGAAGAGGAGAGAGAGAGAGAGAGGAGAGGAGAAGAGAGAGAGAGAGGAGAGAGAGAGAGAGAGGAGGAGAGAGAGAGAGGAGAGAGAGACTTGGACTGTTGTAATAAACATGGGCCAATATACGTCTAACGGAAGGAGGAGAAAAGGACACACAGACGCACAGAAAATCCATGGAAGGAAGTGCCTCTGTGACGGGGAGGAGAGGGAAGGGAGGGGAGGGGGGGCAGGGGGTAGGTGGGGGGGCGATCAGGTGAGGAGCTGTAGGACGTGAAAAGCCTGGCGTGTGTAAAGGCGAGGAACGGAAGCCCGCGGGAGTTAGAGGGACTGTAGGGCAGAGCGAGGCAGTGGCGGTGGTGGTGGGTGGGGGTGGTGTGGTGTGTGCCTTAGAGAGGAGGGGAAGAGAGGGGAAGTATGTAGGTCAGCAGTGTTGGGGAAGCGAAGAAATACTCAAGGAAGCCTACACAACTCTATACTTTGCTTCGCGTTTCTGTTCTCGTGTGTCTTTTGTAAACGAGAGGCAGTTAAGTGATTTTTTTTTTTTTTTTTTTTTTTCCCTTCCCTTTCTTATTATTTTTATTTTATGATTTTCTTACTTTACAGAGAGAATAGCGTAAAGCATTTTTTTTTTTCATAAGAGTTATTATTTTTTTTTTCATACCAACTCATGTGCAAAGAAAAAGAGAAAATAATTGGGAAAGTATTGTACCCACCATCCATTTTTTTTTTTTTTTTTTAAGATCTTAGACGCTGAGTTATTTGAGTTACTCTTTTACGTTCCTTGTAAGATGAATATATCAACATCTAGAGATACGTATTTTGATTTTAAAAGTGAACAGGAGGCTGATCACGTTACTACATCGTCTCTTATGTCCTCCTCCTCCTCTTCCTCTTCCTCCTTCTCCTGCTTCTCCTCCTCCATGATGCGTTAAAGGTGCTTCCTCAAGGTAATCGATGCCTCACCTGATTTTCTGTCTGTTATCACCAGGAAACGAGAATGAAAAGGAAATCTATATTGCTTATCATCGTAAAATTTCTGGCTAGGTAAAGAGAGAAAAGAAGAAAGAGAAAGAGTGAGATAGAAAGAAAGAAGAAAGAAATAGTGATCCATGTAGGTATATGCCATTCTTTCAATCATCCATATGGTATACATGTACGTACATACACACTCACACATTATTCATACAGAAAATACAATTCCACACACAAAAAAAGTTAATTACAGTAAGTAACATGAAAAAAATAATGTACATATTTTGAGATTAGCACATTAGCTTGAATTTGTGTGCATATATTTTTTTTTCAGTTCGTGTAGACTAGTTTCACACACACACACACACACACACACACACACACACATACACACACACACACACACACACACACACACACACACACACACACACACACACAGCCCTCATCACATTGACCACTAATCACATTTACCTCACACATTACTGACCAGCCATGATACTCACATTTTTATTAATAACTCAATTTTACGTCATCAGCCCACACAGGTGAAGGTTTATGTGTGTGTGTGTGTGTGTGTGTGTGTGTGTGTGTGTGTGTGTGTGTGTGTGTGTGTCTGTGTGTGTGTGTGTGTGTGTGTGTGTGTGTGTGTGTGTGTGTGTGTGTGTGTGTGTGGTGCGCGTGTGTGCGTGTGTGTGCGCGTGTGTTATAAACCCTCTAAGTCCTACCTCTTGTCTCACCCACATTTACGCCGCTCAGAAGTTTGCAAGTATGATTAATAAATGAATAAATTACAAAATACAGTTAATAAAAGAAGAACGCACGTCAGGGTACATAATCATGATGGATACATGATGATGGATACTGAATATCTAACTTTTTTGACCTAGTTTATATTGTGTCTCGTGTGAAAGGTGAAAAAAAAAACAGTTTTGGTCACGGCAAAAAAATGTATCTTCCCGAGGCTGTGTCGTTATATTAAAGCAGGGGGAATAAAGACTCATTTACATATTTGCACGGCGAGGAAGGGCGTGAGGTATATGCTGAAGGTATTGCTTTGTCACGTCCATTTCTCATTTCTTTCTCGATTACATTATTTCTTCGTCTGGGTGTAAATGGTTTTGTCCCTCCTCGCAACAAGAATACTTAACAATAATGATAAATGATACGGAATTTATAGGGTATTTACCGATGCTCCACTTTATGGATGGCGAATTCCCTTTAATTCAACGAAAGTGTTGCAAACTTTAATTAAATCCATTCACACCTAAGTAACGTAATATAATTTTGACGCGTCCAAGCGAGTATCACCCGACAAATTTTAGAGTTTTAGTTCCTAGAAAGAAGGAGTTTCAGGTGTGGAATATTCGGAGTCTGATCCCTGGCCTCGTTCCTGCCCGAAGATGTTCAAACTTTCCTGTTTTTATCTGGTCTCTAAGTGCAGTAGGCGTATGAGACGTCGCTGTTCTACCAATTTATAGTTCCCCTGAAATAGTCTGGCGCACCCCGGCTCCCGGAGACCACTTCAAGGCCCGTTGAGCAAGGAAAATGTGGCTATTCCTTTGATTTCCCGCTATAGGAAGTGTCGGCCTTTAAGCCTACATCATGATGGACTCTAGGGTCGCGGTCATCAGCGGCAGGAAGAAAGGGGAAGGGACACCGCCCCCTGCCATCCCTCCCTCCCTTCTTCCTCATTCCCTCCCTTTCGTTCTTTCTCTTCTAAACACCCTCCTCCTCCTCCTCCTCCTTCTCCTTCTCCTCCTCCTCCTCCCTCCTCCTCCTCCTCCTCCTCCTCCTCCTCCTCCCTCCTCCTTCTCCTCTTCACTGCTCCTCCTACCTCTCCTCCTCTTCTTTAGTACCCTCCCTCCGTCCTCCTTCGTAGTACACCACTCCCTCTCTTGACCTCCTTCCCATCCACCACTACTCTTTGTGTTGTTTGTTGTTGTAGTATCTTATTAAATGTGAACCTGTCTGTTCTGTCTGTCAACCTGTCCCATTTTTTCTCTCTCTCTCTCTCTCTCTCTCTCTCTCTCTCTCTCTCTCTCTCTCTCTCTCTCTCTCTCTCTCTCTCTCTCTCTTCTCTCTCTCTCTCTCTTTCTCTTTCCTCTTTCTACTTCTCTTTCTCTTCCTCTTCACGCCATCCTACAAACAACCTTCTTTAGGGATTTTCTTTTTCACTTTCTTCGCCTCTAGACAACTAATGAAAGAGGGACATAAGGTGACCGAAGAGAATGGGCACCATCAGACAGGAAAAGGAGAAGGTAGACAGGTAAACCAACATAAGAAAGTAGGGTTCGTGTACCTGTGAGTCGCGACACTAAATAAATGTTGGGTGCAGTTTTTTTTTCGTGAGTCGCGTTTTTGCGCAGAAAGTCTTGACCCAAAAATTTGAACTCGAACGGTACAGTTATTTTATATTTTTTGACATGTATGAGACTAAAGAGTTACTATTTATTTTTTTTATTGGGGAATGGAGGAAGGAAGAGGAATAGGAGGAGGAAAAGGAATAAATAAGAAGAGATGGATGAGGGGAAAAGTTATATGAGGAATAACAGGAGAGAAAGGAAAAGGGAAATTGAATAAAGGAAGCCATCACACGCACTTTATCCTCCCTTTCCTCAGCCTTTCCCTAAGTTCCACCATCACCACTCCTGCAACTGTGGGCGATAAAGACAAAAGGGATTCATATAAATATCAGTCAACGTAGGATTTGTTGTAATTTAAGGTGTTATGTTGAATCCTTTTTTCCCGCTTGTTGTTCCTAAACCACAATGAGACATAATATTTTCCGCGCACCTGTGTTCCATCCAGTAAGATTTCCTAAAAAAATCTACATACCTTATTTCCTTCTCTCTTCTCACCTCTTTTTACCTTTTATTTTCCTTATTTTTCTTGCATGTCTAAAAGAATCTTTCCTTTATGTTTTTACTTTGTTTATTCCTTTGTATAAATTGCCTGTGTTTTCCGTACCAGAGGAGTATGACGTGTCTGGTGGTAATGACGAGGCGCACTGCATGTTTGCCTCAGGGATTGGTGATAATGGCCCTCTAGCGGGGAGAAAATGTGCCAGAATTTCCCCGATAAAAATGATGCTTGATGTGGGAGGAGGACCCGTAATGGGGCAGGTATTTGCATTCCTCCAGTGTGTGTATGTGTTGTTGTAGCCTCGAGGTGATGGCTTTTAAGACTACTGTGTCCGATCATCCAGTTATTACTTAGCTCCTGAAGCCGAGAAGGGACAGAACAAGGCGAAAAACAGAGGAAAACATACATTACAGTTTGAATACCACTACTACTATTACTAAGACTGTAACTACTACAACTATCAACAATAACAACAATAATAACAACCATTTCACATTTTCAAACACCACGTAGCTACCCCAAGGAAAGGAGAACAAAAGAAGCAGTCGTACACCGCTATTCCCAACCTTCCCGGCAGCCGAGCAGGTAGTAAAGGGCATCATCAACCAGCAAGCTTCAAAATTGAGAGATAAAAACCGGGGTGAAGTATGCCATGAAGACATACGCAGTACTGGCACCACGGCGGCTCCACACAGCTATACACCACTCTGGGAGGACGTTCAGTAAATTAACTACTTAATTCTTGGGGAGGAGGAGAAGGAATAGAGAGATAAGAGAAGGAAAAGGATGAATAGGGAAGAAGAACAAGAACAAAAAGAACAAGAACGAGAATAAGAACAAAAACAAGAACAAGAAGGAAATGAAGAAGAAGAGGTAGAGGAGGAGGAGAGGAGCAAAAGAATGGTTTAGACTGTAAGGCGAGTAGGAAATGGCATCAGTATGTAGTTGAGAAAGAGAGGAAAAGAGAAGAGGAGGTGGAAATAGCTGATGATAGGAAGGATAAGGAGAGATGGAATGAGAATAAGAAGGAAGATGAGCAAAGGGAAAAGAGGAGAAGTGAGGAGGGGAATAGAAGAGGAAGAGAAATAAAAATATGAAGAGAAAAAATAGAAGGGATAATACTATATGTCCTTGAAAATATAAGGAAGAATGAATGCTATTTGTATGAACGAAAACTTAGTAGACAAAGAAAACGTCACTAATTAGTAGTAATGACATTAAAAGTAATAATAATGATGATGATAATAATAATAATAATAATAATAATAATAATAATAATAATAATAATAATAATAATAATAATAGTAACTATATAATGATAATTATATTAACATGAATAATGTTATTAGAGAGAGAGAGAGAAAAGATGAGAGAGAGAGAGAGAGAGAGGAGAGAGAGGAGAGGAGAGAGGAGAGAGAGAGAGAGATAGAGATGAGAGAGAGAGAGAGAGAGAGAAGAGAGAGAGAGAGAGAAGAGAGAGAGAGAGAGAGAGAGAGAGAGAGAGAGAGAGAGAGAGAGAGAGAGAGAGAGAGAGAGAGAGATGGTGATAAAGTTGCTTGGCCTGAGAGTAATTTTAGGAGCTAGTGCCTGGTTGGGCTGTTTTAAGATACTAGATATACGTATTGACTTTTTTTTTTTTTTTTTTGTGTGTGTGTGTGTGTGTGGTGTGTGTGTGTGTGTGTGTGTGTGTGTGTGTGTGTGTGTGTGTGTGTGTGTGTGTGTGCTTGTGTGTGTGCGTTTGTGTGTTTGTGCATCAGCGTTCTTGTAATACACTACCAAAGGGAAGCGCACGCACACACACACACACACACACACACACACACACACACACACACACACACACACACCACACACACACACACACACACACCACACACACAACCCTTTTTCAGCCATGACCTACGCGGCTTCGGCTAGTGCTTCCCCTTTATGCAGTATTTAATAG